>APFE030161051.1:0-16932 GCA_000404065.3 Pinus taeda
ACCAACATCCCTTCAGATTAAGGGGGGGAATGTTGACACCTAATCCTTGTGATTGGGTAAATATATGTAAATAAATAAATGATAAATATGAACAGTCATTGGGAGATCAATTGAACAGTCTCTCCCTCATGTATATAATAGACCTACCTGACGGAATAAAAAAGCGAATCAGTTTTTTCTTAATGGAGTTACTGCCTCGCCTGACAGTGACTAACTAAATATCATAACCTTAAGAAACACACATAAACGAAGGCATTTTATTAAAATAATGATTTACCTATAGAATTTTAAATATTATGCAATTTGAACACAAGTCTTCATCATTGTATCAAAAAGGTTGTGGAAATGCTAGGCAAAGGCTCAAAAAGTGGTAAAACATGGGAGTAAGGGAGGGTATTATATAGGCAAAAATAAAGCATGTTATGGTCCTGGAATATCTCAAATGTTTTCAAGATAAGTTATCCTCATATATTTTCCATGATATTGAATACATGTTTACATTTTTGGATGATCTTTGATTAACTAGTAAGTTGTTATCATTGTTTTCAAGAGTGTTGGAATGGTGTGAGGTGGTATTATTTATGCTTCAATAGAAACCATCATGGAGATCCATTCCTAATTGTAATGACATAATACTTGATTTTGTTGGAAGCTCATACTAAGCATTGATCATGGTTGTGTGTGATAATATTGATGGTTTCTTCCTCTTTGGTCCCATTAATCCTTTTATTCCATATGATTTACTTATAATTTTTCTAGTTATGTATGTCCTGGTCATATCTTCAAAAGTTGGAATGTGTATTTATTGTCATCAAGAACTCAGAGAGGTTAACTTTACTGTAAGCTCAAGAGGGATAACACCTTTGCGTGTCTCTTAAAACCTCAATGACAAGAGTTGAACTCTGGCATAAGTCCAAACAATCATAGAACCATCATGTTTGATCCATGGTCGAGTTCTTCATAAATGGGTCTATATCGCTTATACAACCCAAGATTTGGGTAGAACCGCTGTGGAATCGACCAAATATCCTAAACTATGCATGCATGAGGGTTTTCCTTACCCTACTCGTAGCAAAAAACATCTCGTTATAGTGTGAAATAACACGTGGGAGGAGTCCATTTATGGAGCCTTATCTATAACTAGCTCCTTTTCTTTATCCCTCGTGACTAAGCACTAGACCGTTTCCTTATCACCAAGGTTGGGGTTGGGGTTGGGGCCAACCTTACGCCTTTAACGAATGATTAGAGGCCGGACTTAAAATTATGACAAAGAGTCAAGAGGTCGAGGATGATCCCAACACAATTGAAGTTATAAATGTTACTGGATTTTGGGCCGACTTGCGACTCAGTATCCTGTGGACCCTCACCATCGTAATGATATATATGGTCCAGGGTATATTTCTGTATATAAACTATATAGCACACATCGATAGAAATCTACCTTTGAAATATTTGTGACAGAGTATATATATATATCAAATAATATGCATGCAATGCTTACAATGAGTATGTTTATATATATTTGTGACGGAGTATGTGTATATGTGTGTGTGTGTGTGTGTCAAATAATATGCATGCAAGGGTTACAAAGAGTTGTGTTGTATACACAATATAGTTATATGTTATTTAATATGTAGTGGAATGTAAAGTTCAAATCATTGTAGAATTATCCTTGTAGATGAATGGAAGAGGATGCAACAAGCCTCACCCCTATGACGTCGGCAAAGGAGTGGGGAGGCCCTACTACCATAAAGGTCATTAGATGGGCATCAAGTTTAGATGGTGGAGAACATGGTGGGGTTTCCTCCTTTGTGACATTAGTGGAGGGGAGTTGAGACCCACCCACCCACCGTTTATCTAAACATTTGTTCATAGTCGTTGGATGAATGGTGGTGAGAGGATTTGTTGAACACCTATATGTAACATATAGAAATATTTACACTATAGGCTCAGGTGATGGAATCAAATGTGTGGCTAGTGTTAATAGGTATGAGCAAGCGAAGGTGGATGATTATATATATATATATATATACAATCAAATGTGTGGGTATTGGTGTATAGAGAGATTGTGTTTCATATAACATAGGTGGGCCATTGCAATGATATAATGACAGACACACTCATAAACACACACACACACACACACACACACACACATGTATGTATGTACCCACGAAGATCCATCTTAACTCTAGATCTACCTAGCATTGAGAGGAATCAATCTCTTTTCAGTTTAAAAGAGGTTTGTGTCTTAGAAAATTGGATCCCTCTCAGTGCTCGGTAGATCTGGAGCTAAAATGGATCTAGGCTGGTTTAATTATTAATTATTAATAATAATTATAATTATAATTATAATTATAAATATAATTATTAATTTTATTAATTTTGATAAGGTTAATTTTATTTTATTTTAGCCAAATTAAATGTTTGATTCTTATATAAGTTATATTAGTTACACCTCTTACCCATATTTAATTTTTTTGTTAAGTCAAAATGTTTACACTAACTATTCCTTTATATTTTATTTTAAATAAATTTGTATTTAAATTGTGCGGCCCAACAACTTTAATTAAGTTTTTAATTTAATTATTTCCACTATTTTCACAATAAAAAATGAAACAATTTTTTTTTATACATAGTAATTATATCGATTTTACCTCTTGGGACAATAATTAATCATATGGGGTAGGCCATGTAGGCAAGTTTCCTTAGGTTCCAAGAAAAATAGTAGATTACTAAGTCAAGTGGGTGCCAAGTGGTAGAAAAGAGAAAACAAAAATAAACTAAATTTTAAGAACTTGCAATGATATCTATTTCAAAATTTAAGAACTTGGAAAAATATTAATTTTTTTTCTTTTCATTTCTTTAGTTCTACCCTAGAACACTTTACCAAGGGTGAGGTGAGCAAGTTCCTAAAATCTAAAAATCTAAAACACATAGACAATCCAATAATAAACTCCACAAAATAGAACAATAAAAAACTGCACGAAAGAGAACAAGAGATGAAACAAAAGGACAAAATACATACATATATATCAAGTTAGTTTGTTATTAACTTAAAATAATTATAACCACAATAAATCAACTAAATATGGAACCATAAAGATAATCTGATTAGGGTTTTAAATTGATTAATAACAATTTTCTTGTTAGGAATAGATTTGTACAAGCTACTCATTGATGTAGTCTGTTTTAAATTAAATTACATTGATCTTTTATTACACTAATTTTGTACAGGCTAAGATTTGCAGGAAAAACCAAATGAATAAATAAAAGGAATGAAAAATACAAGAAAGAAAGTCCACTGAATCTTACAAATATAACTTAAATAAATGAATAAACACTGATAATGAATATGAATGAATATATACTAACAACATGAATGAATATATACTAACAACAACAGAAGCAGGTTACCAAAATCTAAAACAAAAGCTGAGAAGAAAGTCTATATACCAAAATACAAAAAGAAGAACAACAAAATTATATCCAATCGGTATCCGTTCATAGAATGATGAACCCCTCGAGGAGATTATGTGAAAATCCAATCCAAGAGAGACCGTGAGAGGGGGTTTAGTGCTCATCTTCGTGGCCTTCTTCCCCTGGAGGTGGAAAATTCAAATCAAATGATTTCGGAGTCACTTTTTCCTGTATAACAAGATCATCTGGGGAGAGTTGACTGTCCAATACTACTGAGGAGGAATATAAATCACAAGTAGTAATCTGTGAGCTGGTTGTAGGAAGTTTATTCTTGGTTGCACCTGCTCCTATCCACTCATTGCCATTGGGTTTATTTATCATGTGAGTCCCCACAATTTTACCACACAAGGGCATCACCATCGGCTGCGGCTGTTGCTGCTGCTGCAGAAGGATAGCGAAGTCTACAAGATTGGTGGTAATGATATTGGAAATACCAATACGTCCAGTACTCCATGGAGTATTCATGCTGTGTTTGTTCACTCTTTGCCTTTCCAATCCGTCATTCATATAAAAGTGCGTCCAGTGCGTTATTTGTTCAGAGATATTAGCAGAACACCCATTCTTGTTATTGGCGTGATTAGCATGATTAGCAGGCGGAGAGGGAGGCAGAGCGGTATTAGCAGAACACCCATTCTTGTTATTGGCGTGATTAGCAGGCGGAGAGGGAGGCAGAGCGGTAGTGGCTGCGGGGCTGCATCCTTGTATGTCGACGTTGTTTAGAGGGAGGAAGGGAGCTGGGAAGTTGGTCTTCGCTTTGACACCTTTTATATTTCTAGCAGCATTGTCATATGCTCTAGCTGCTTCCTCCGCAGTGTCGAAGGTACCCAGCCACCTGCGTCTTTTTATGGAGGGGTCTCTTTCTCACGCCTCTGTAATTCACCTCTTTGGCGTCCTTCACATCCTTGTCCACTACCCGGTTGCTACGATTTCTGTCCGTGGGAGCCATTAAGGGATTTCCCGTTACAAATGGAGTAAGATGATACCGAGAGGTTGAACGGGCACTCCTGTGGCGAAACTGTCTGATAAGTCGGCGACACCTCTCTAATTCGTATATCTCTTGCAACAGCCACAAGAGGAATGTTGGCTGTTGTTTTCCACGACGTCAATAAATAGATAAAGGATGAAATGCCATGAAGCAATGGGCAAGGTTGGAGGTCAAAGTTAAATATCGTTTAATTAATGAATAGCTGAATTCATTAGCCACAATCAATCTCGGGAAAAATGGAGTTTCATGAGTAGTTTGACCAGTAAAGTTTCAGTTATCCATGAAATATAGTATTAAATGAATGATACGTGTAAAAAGGTGTATTTTCCAGATTCCAAATAGAAGATAAGCGCAAAGGTTTCGTGTTCCAAATTTCAAAGTGGTCAAGCAAAGTTGTTTGCTTATGGAGTGCTATGGATTTTTAATTTTTGCTTGAACCCATACAGTGGACAATTTAATGTACGGAGAAGGTTGTAATTCTTGTTCATGAATGTGGATTTTACTTAAAACAACTAACACAATTATTTGAATGGGCATGGGCCTTTTAGACGCAAATGTAGAGGAGTTGGTTGGCTTATCTCCATTGAACATGGTACATTTGTCACAACCTGTTATATGGTCTTTCTCTTGGGCTTTTAAGAAGTATGGCGAGTTTAACTTGAGTTGTAAGTTTTAAGCCCTATGTCACCCTTAAATTGTTATTTTATAATAAATTATTATTATTTAGTTGTTAATTATAATGCCTATAGTTATGTAAGGTTAATTATATCATTTGCAATTATTAATGGGTGATTTATAAAGAGTTGGGTTTTATAGAAAAAATTTAAATTTTTTATTATTTTCTTATTTCTTACTTCTGAGAAAAACAATATTTCAGTTAATTTAAAAAGAATTTTAAGTCATATTCTGAGATTAAAAAAGCATACCAATGTAAACTATATAAAAATAACTAATTTGCTTTGTAATTAAAAAGAGTTTTAAGTCATATTTCGAGATTAAAAGAGTATAACAATGTAAACTATCTATACTAAAAAAACTAATTTGTTTTGTAATTATCATTAATGTTATTGTTAGTGTTTACCACTAAATTATTTTTAATAAAATATATTTTTTAATAACATTTAATTTGTATAGGTTTTTGGGTGTAGTTAAATTGACCATTGTTGTGATATGAAGTGATGTTGAAACTAAAAGATTTAAGATTCAAATTTTATACTAAAGAAGACAAAGTGTAAGCACTAGAGATATAATTACAAGGTGTAAGCCCCCGAGGTATAGTGACAGTGATAAGAATAGATCTCATGTCATATAAGAACTACACTGATTCAATTGTCCATTCCTCTAATTAAAAAATAAATAAATAAATCTTATATATAAATATAATTCCAATTACATTTTAACCTTTTACTTAAAAAATAAATATATATTAATCACATTTTTAACCTTTTACTTAAAAACATAACTTTTATTTAACGAAATAATGGATGAATTTTATAAATATTATAAAATTTATTAAGTTATTATTAATATTAAAAAAATAAAAATTTTAATAATTAAATTTAGGTCAAATTATATTTACGATAATAACTATATTAATAAAATGGTTGATATAAATTGATAGACATCATTTTCCACTTATAATGATGCTAATTGGCATATGAAAAGTAGAAAATGACATGGATTGATGTACTCAATAAAGTGGTTGTGATAGTTGACAACCCATGTGAGTAGGGTGGATTAGTAGACCATGGATGACTATGGTCAACATCATCTCATTATGGTTAAAAAATGGTTGACGAGGGTTGAAAATGGTTAATTGTGGCTGGTGAGGGTTTTTGATGGTTGATGATAGTTGACTATGATTGAAGAGGTTGAAAATGGTTAACTATGGCTATTGAGGGTTGTTGATGTTTGATGATGGTTGAAGAGGGTTGACAGGGTTGACAAAGTTGACCGTGGTAGAGGAGGGTTCACCATTGTCAATCATTAATGTAACAATGTATTCATGTTACACTAATGTTGGTCATTGTTACAATAATGCTACATTAATGTTTGTCAACTATGGTTGACCATGGTTGATATTGCACCAACATAGATCCACCTTAGCCCCTGATATCTCAAGCACCAAGAAGGATCAAATCTCTTGAGGTGCAAATATTGTCTAGAAATGCAAAATTTGAAGAAATGTTTGCATCTCGAGAGATTTGATCCCTCTCATTATTTGGGAGATCCAAAGTTAAGATGGACCTATGGTGGTTCTATATGTATGGATGTGTCACATGTCTACTACAAGGTGAACATGGAAGGAATTTCACATCTTCATTTTGAACAATGCATTAATAAATTGTTTTAATTATAATATACATTTTTCATTTCCAATTGTTTTATATAATATATACATAGATAACATTGAAATATTTTACTTAATGTGTATATTGAAATATCTTGTTTATAAAGAAGTAGGAAGTAATTGAATTTTTTGTTGAGAAAATAATTGTTATTGATGTCAAGGGTTATTGGTGGGTTATCTGGAGCATCTTTGGAACTATCTATTGTTAAGAACTCAACCTTTTTGTAGCTCTAACCCTAGCCCTATTGTGGAGCACAACTAAACCCCCTTGTGAATAAACTCAGGCTTGTAGCAAGGCATAGAAATCGACCCCCGTGTGATTGAATTTGGGCTGGTGGCAAGGTGTAAAACTTGCCCCCCATATGACTGAATTCAGGCCTATGGAAAGGTGCAAAAGTCAACTCCACTGTAACATATTTCAGTCTTGTGGTAAGGAGTAGACTCGACCCCCCTTTTGGACAAAATAAAACCTATTCTTGGAGAACTTGGACTTGTATTGGCATAAATTTCAACCTTATTTGATATTTGTTTTCAACCTCTTATTGACTCATATTTCGGCCTCATTGGTGATTATTTTGGAGCTTGATCTGATTATATTTGAGGGTCTTGAGACCATATTTGAAGTAGGTCTTAAGAGATTTTTTGGAGTATCTTTTGATGTGGTTTTAGACCAAACCTTGAAGAGCCTTTGGAGTAGCCTTTGAAGTGATTTTGGAGTATAACTTGAAGAGTCCTTGGAGAAACCTTGGAATTGATTTTGTAGAAGACCATGAAAAGTCTTTGGAAAAGCCTTTGAAGATATTTTGGAACACACCTTGAAGCAATACTTTAGATCTATCTTGGTAAAGTTGTTTAATCAATGGTTGAGTTATATTTGAAGTGTTTTGCAAATATTAGAGCCTAAGAGGGTTGGTGTTGTCATTAAAGGTTGAAGCCTTGTAGAATTGAAGTATTTATAAAAATTGGAGCCAAAATTTGAGGAATCGTGTCCTCATCATTTGAACAATATTTATATGTTATTCTTATTTTATTTCTTGTGTTTTGGAATAACTTATGCTTCTAATTAAGAAAATATGACCTAGCTAATAAACAATTGAAAGAAATACTTATTCAACACCCCCCGTCCCCCCCCATTAGTAATTCCAACAATTGGAATCAGATCCAACTTCTTCAAGATCAATCTAAGAAAAAGAAGAAGGAATTTTTGAACTAAAATGGCTAGCAAGGAAGCACTTAATGGTCCCCACTTTGATAGAACAAATTTTACATTTTGGAAAATTATGATAGAGTACTATTTGATGTCCCTTAGAGTTGAAGTATGGAAACCAGTTACAAATGGATACAAAATTCTATCTCCTCTACCAAAAAACCAAGATAGAAAAAGGCGTATGTAGAAAATTCCAAGGCTTTGAATTCTATAACAAGTGGTATGTCACACTCAAAATTCACCAAGGTTAAGAATTGTGAATCATCAAAAGAAATGTGCGGCAAGCTTGTTAGTATCTATGAAGGAGATGACAAGGTCAAAAAGGAAAAGCTTATAAATTTTAGAAGGTAGTTTGAAAGTCTTGAGATGAATGATGAAGAATATATTGTTTCTTACTTCCTCCAAGTAGATGAAGTAGTTAATTCTCTTAGAGGGTTAGGTGAAGATGTTAAGGAAAATATGATTGTCCAAAAAGTTTTAGGATCTCTTCTAGATCATTTTGATGCTAAATTGTGTGCCATAGAAGAACTAAAATATTTGAATAACTTATCAATTCATGAGCTTCATGGAATCCACATAGCATATGAGATGAGGTTAGGAAATCCAACTCAGAAGGAAGTTGAACTCAAGGCATCAAAGAAATCGAGAAAGGGGAAGAATTGTGATTGCGCCAACGATGATTATGATACTGGAATGATACAATTTCTCAGAAGGTTGAAGAAAGGATCCAAACTAAAAGGTAAGTGACCTCTCATTTGTTTTAGATGTGGTAAAATAGGAAATTATCCAACCAAGTGTCATTTAAAGGATGATAATGATGATGAAAATGAACCCAAGAAAAGAGAATTCAAGAAGAGAGTCTTAGAAAAAAACAATTTCTTCTCCAAGCAAGACAATGACGACTCTGATGAAGAAGAATATGATGGAAGCAAAGAAATAATATCCATGGCCTTCACAAATGAAAAAAATAATCCAAAAGAATAATAAGGAAGTACGGATGAACTATTGATAAGTACCTTAGAGGAAAATGATAGACTCGGGGAAAATAATGGAAAACTATCTCAGGAAATCATCTCTCTCAAAACCAAAAAAGAAGCTAAGAGAACAGGAGAAGTATTGAACAATAAACTAAAGGAAAAGGAAGAAATTTGTGGAAAATTTTAAGTCGAAGTACTGTTGTCAAGGGATCCAACAAAATGGAAGAAGTGTGTTGTCAAGGAGAGGAGTATCATATTCGAGGGAGTACAAGACCATATATTCTCTAATATACATGGGAAATAGACTCCGCATGAATTGTGAAAAGCACTGACATGTTTGTTCTAGAATATTATTGACCACAGGAAATTGGCACTCAATGACAAGCATTGAAATATTAACATGCAGAGGAACGAGACCATTCCATAGTAACTAAGTGGGTTCACACATTGTCGTTATGAACTTGGTCAAGTTGGTGTTACTGTAGCAGAGGATTATTTGGTGATCCTATCCCTTCTAGGCCTTTCGAAGAGTTGGTAAAACTACCAAGATTCAATGAATGGGAGGGAGAAACTACCAAATTGGGAACACTTGTGGTCTGATTTGGTGTAGGAGGAGATAAGGCAGAACACTAGAGATGGGACCTCATCCAAGGGTGAGGATGAGGATAACTATGCCAAGGATGGAAAGGCAAAGAAAGGAAAATGGAATATATCCCAATCAAAAGAAAATTCAAGTCAAGGTGAAAGAAGAAATACTCTCCAAAAATAAAGTGCTTTCATTGTCATGAAATCATGCCGAGTCTAAAGAAGAATCTAGTTTCCAAAGATTTGTTGCAAGATCGTGGCTACAATGTGATATTAAGCAAAGGAAAGGATTTCCTGAGATATGTCGCCATGGGAAAAGTGAAGCAAATCAGGGTTTGAGTGAAGAACCTCTACAAATTAGATGTGGAAGATTATGCATCATTAAGCACAAAAGCAGAGAAGGTGTAGAGCCAAGATGTTGACGAATTATGGCATAGAAGACTTAGCCATTTGCATCATGGCTCTTTGAAGATCATGCAACATATTTCTACATGCCTCCCCAAAGGAGAACTAGAGCAGTGAGATACATGCAAAGGGTGTATGGTGGGGAAGTACAAAAAATCCACCTTCAATGATTGGGACAATAAGGCACATGCGGTCCTTGAAATGATCCATTCTAATGTGGATGGAGATTTCTAAACAACCTCCACTACCAAGCATAGGTATTGTGTTATATTTTTAGATGATTTCTCATGGAAGTGTTGGATCTATTTCATGTAGAAGAAAGACTATACATTATCCAAATTTGTTGAATACAAAGCACTTGTTGAGAAAGAAATTGGAAGGAAAGTGAAGGCTCTCAGGAGTGATAACAGAGGTGAGTATGTGTTCAATAAGTTTAAAAATTTCTATGTAAAGGAAGGCATTCGACGGGAGTTAAAAACATCCCATAACCCGCAACATAATGGGGTGGAAAAGAGGAAGAACAAAAGTATTGTGGGAGAAACAAGGGCGATGTTAAATGACCAAGGCCTACTAATGCACTTGTGGGATGAAGCATGCAACATAATGGTATATTTGCAGAACACGAGTCCTCACGGGATTATTGGCATGAGTACACCAGAGGAAGCCTTTTCAGGGAAGAAACAAGATGTGCCACACTTCAGGATCTTTGGATCACCAGTTTACCTCAAGAAGGCGTAGAGTAGCCACAAGTAGAGGAGAAGAGAGTGGAGACATCCTCTCAAGTAGACACATCCAAAGAAGGAAGGAAGTGAACTAGGGAAGCTCACAATGTATTTCATGATGCTAGAGAGAATGTGGGAGGACCCACATCATAGCGCAGGCAGAGGAGGTCACTGGATTGATACACTGGCTACATGGCTCTTATGAGTGAGCTTATAGATACTGAGCCATCCTCATTCGAGGAAGATGTAAAGAAACCAGTATGGGTTGATGTTATGGTAGAGAAATATGATTCCATCATCCGAAATAGTGTTTGGGAAGTGGTCCCAAGACTAGCAGACAAATCAGAGGTTGGTTCGAGATGCCTTTACAAGGTAAAGCTTGCAGCAGATGGAAGCATAGAGAAACAGAAGGCAATATTTTTTGATAAGGGGTTCTCTTAGGTTGAGGGAATTAACTATGAGGAGACCTTTGCTCCAGTAGCAAGGAAATCGTCCATCAGGTCAATTCTAGCACTATCAGCACAAATGGAGTGGAAGATCCACTAGATGGATGTGAAGACAACATTCCTCAATAGAGTTATTAAGGAGGAGGCTTATATTGAGCATCCAAAGGGGTTTGAGACCTTTGTTAAAGAGTCACATGTGTGAAAACTCAAGTGAACATTGTATGGACTCAAGAAAGAAACTTGTGCTCGATACACTAGGATCGACAACTATCTCACCAAGTTGGGCTTCACCAAAAGTGAAGTAGATGCAAACCTTTATCACATTATGGTTGAAGGTAAATTATTGATTACTGTGTTGTATGCCTATGATTTAATTTTAACTGGTGATGAGAAGTTGATCAATTCTTGCAAAGAGGATTTTTCAAGCGAATTCGAGATGAAGGGCATGGGACGCATGCATTACTTTCTTAGTTTGGAAGTATGGAAGCAGATGGGGAACTGTTTTCCTCTCAAGGAAAGTATGCCAATGAGATATTGAAGAAGTTCCAAATGGATAAGAGCAAACCCATGGAGACTCCTCTAGCAGGAAACTAGAGGAAAGAGGATGCTACTTCAGGTGAAGTAGTTGAGGCTACCATTTATAGGAAGATTGTCGATTCACTTATGTATTTGGTGAACACACGACGAGACATGTGTTATGCAGTTAACAAACTTATTCAAGAAATAGTTAAGCCAACCAAAATCTATTGGAAGGAAACAATGCATGTGTTGAGATACCTTAAAGGCACTACCTAGTTTGGTCTTTGGTGCAAAAAAATAGAGGGAGTGAAGCTGCAAGGCTTCACAGATGTAGATTGGGCGGGAAGTCCATCAGAGAGGAAGAACACATTAGGGGGTTTTTAGTGTTGGGTCAGCACCGATTTCTTGGTACAATAGGAAGCAAAGGTTTATGGAACTCATCTCAGTATAAGCACAGTACATGGCTACAAGTCAAGCAGCATGTGAGGAAATCTGGATGAGAAAGATTCTTGTTGGGTTATTTGGTCAAATGATGGATCCTACTATAATTTAATGTGATAATCATAGTTGTATAAAAAATCTCTAAAAATCCTGTATTTCATGATCAATCCAAGAATATTGATATCTAGTATCACCATCTATGGGATTGTGTTCAAAGGAATATTATGTTGTTGCAATACATTTCGATAGAGGAATAAGATGCATATATTTTGAAAAAGGATTTGTCAGGAGGAAAATTCGAGTTTCACAAGTGTAGGATAGTGGTTGTTTATAATACGTTTATTTCTAAGAGGGAGCGTTGAAAATGCAACAAGAAAATTTAGTTTGACTTTTCCTTGGTCAAACTAAATCAAAAATTGAATTTCTATTTTGTTAGAATACTTGGAGGTAGTTAACTGAGGTGACATGAGTCTTGTCATTCAATTAAATCATTAAATTATAGTTGGGGAAGCTTGAGTTCACTTCTACATGATTGATTGCTAATTTGTAGAAATATATTTTATTTAATTTGAGTTATTGTTAGTTTAACTAGTTCTAACTGTCAGAAGAACTAGTGTAGGTCAAGTTGTGGAAGTGGAACTTCAACCACACTCGGTGATCAACCGGTTAACTGATTAATCAGCCCAAAATAATTGTTGAATGCAAAGAATTTGAGATACACAGTTGATATGGAGATTCTAAGGTAGTGTACTATCCATTGTATCATATTCCCATGTGTACATGTGGTGCATGCAGTCAGATATTGACCTAAGGCTATTGTGAAATTCCTTGGTGTGAAATTCCTAAAAATAGGGGCAATTTCCCAAGGGAACATCACAAGGAAATAGGGGTTTTGGAAGGCTTGAAATTGGCTAAGTGTTGGGCCTTGTTTAGTCTGTCAGACAGAGGGATAGACTATATAGTTGCAGGGTGTACTTAGGCTTGAGCAATTACTGTACCCCACGTAAATGTTTGTCCATGTGTGATATTTCCTTTTGCATGTCTATGATTCTTGTTTAGATGTTGAATTAAATTTCGTAGTTCAGTAGAGTACCTTCAAGTCTTGTGATTTAACAAATTTCATGAGCAATATTGAATCTACACATTAATTTCTACAAATGTGACCTTTGGAGATAACGAATTTGTTAAAATTGCTGGAACAAACAAAGTAAGTCTTAAGAATGGCAAGGTGAAAGCACAAAATATCCTATATGTTGAAGGCCTCAAGCATAATATTTTAAGTGTCATCCAAATGTATGATCAAGGATATGATCTCATTTTCTGTGCTAAAGACTGTGAAATAAGGAGATCATCTTCAAGAAAACTAGTAGGAAAAGGAGTAAGAACGATGGATAATATATACACTGTGAGTGAAAGTCAAGAAGAAATATATTACATGAGTTATGTTAGCGCTTGAAATTTCACCTCAAGCTGAGAAAGGTAAACCTCAAGGCAACATCAAACCATTTAGCCTCGTAGCTAGCCCTACGGGGCAGGAGAAGGCTCTCTCCGGTCTATCTCGTAAAATTCCAATAGATGAGATGACCAATAAGGAAACACTGATATTAGCCAGTAAACTGATCAAAAGAGTTTGATTTGGGTTTTTTAGGGTTTTTGGTGGAAATTGAGGGAATGGAATTTTGGGGTGCGGGATTGGACACAGTTTCTGCAGGGGGTCTTTGGGCGAGTAGGAACAGTATTGATGCCTTAGGATTGAGTGATGATTAGGAATGACAGTGAGAGAGCGAAAGAGAGCAAACAATAACTTTGAATCTCTTAAGACAGAAAGAAAACATTATAACAAACTAAAGAGAGCATGCAAGCATGAATCTACTTTAACACTTCATGTGTTTAATGTGCGAAATAAAGAAAGGAAATGAATCACATAACAAAGTTTACAAGAACATTGGAGAACACACCATCAACACATGTCCACAAGAATCCAAAGAGGACCGCAAAACCTGGTCTTCCTTAGCCAAAATGCAGAGATACAGTGAAATATACATGATAGCTTCTCCCTCAAGAGTCCAACCTTCCAACCCCTGAAAATGACTAAGAAAATACATAATATAGGCAATCTAGCCTCTTTCCCTGCCTCCATGGGTCGATCTCACTATCCTAGGAGCTTTTTCAACCACTTCTAAACTTAGCACTACAAACTAGGCAATCATAACAACTTGCCTCTATAAACTTGGAAACCAATTCATTCATTTAATTTTTACCCTTTTCATGAACGAATCTTCTAGAAGAGTTAGATAAGGGTAAAAGTTTCTAAAAAGTACCATAATTACATCAAAGAGAATCATCATTCACCTCAAAAAGTCAAACTGAGTCAAATCTGCGTTTTCTAGGCTGTACAGTGCATTTCTGGGTAATTCTGCTTGACATGTCGTGCCCCTTTGGAGCCATGTTTGGGGAACTTGCAGGTGGCCAAATTGGGCAAGCGTAGGCTTGTTGGAAAGGTCTGTGAGTCTACTTTCCAACCCAACTGGAATTTTGGGATGTGGAGTTCATTTGCCCTGTCAAAAATCAATTCTACCAAGACAGCTTTCTGCAGTTCAAAAAGGTGGCAGAAAGTCAAATTTTGCATGTTTTTTGACTTTTTGGAGGCCCAAAACTTCACAAAATCTTAAGTCCATCTATGAGCATATGTAACTTTGCATGAAAAATCTGGAAATTCTGAGTTTTTTCAAAATGGAGTTGCCGGGATGAAGGGTCTCACGGGGGGTGAGACCCGTTAATGGGAAAAACCTGTGTTTGGCACAAAAAATTCACAAATGACAAAATTTTCTCCAAATTTCTTGAAATTTGGGCTGGGAGTCACCAATCAAGTACCATGCTCAGTCAAAGAGGCTTTGGCCAAAATTTGGAGTGGATCGGACGTTTTCCTTCGTTTTTGTGCTTTGGCCAACCGTCCTTGGAGCACCTTCGTTCTCGCCGGTATTTTTGACATTTCTTTAAAACCATGACACCTGTGCAAAAAGTGAAGGAGGTTTTTTTTCCTTGGAATGTTGTGGACAAAAAAATCTCTCAGGTTTGAAAAAATCATCTTTGATTTCTCAGAAACATCATTTTAGTGAAACTTATCCCGATGTGTGGAACAAGGGTTTTGGTCTAAATGAAGCGAAATGAAGGGGATAAGGGGATTCTAAATTCTTGAGGAAATTTTTGGGAGTAGGGAGGGATGTTAGGAAGCAGGGGAAAGTGGAATCTTAGAGATTGAATGAGGGGAAAGGGTCCAAAAGGGAAAAACACAGGCCCAACCTAGAAAATTGCCAGGTTGTAGCAAGAAACTAGGGTTTGTGCAAAAATGAGGATTTTGGGGGATATGAGTGATGGGAAGCACTTGATAAGGTACTTTAAGGATAGGGGAAGGTGTATGAACATTAGGAAACAAGTTTTCCATTGATTTGACCATCCAAGAGAAATTGGCTTCAAAACCCTAGGAGAGGGAAATGAACTTGCCAAGGCACAACTGAAGCATGAACAAGGTGTGAAATGACCCAATAGACACTGACATGATAATGACAACCCTATGAATGATGATAGACTCAGCTAAATGATGACATAGACCGCCATTTGGACAACTTTAGAAGGAGTGAAAGCAAACCCTAGACCTAATGCCTAGTGACCAAAATTTGCTTGAAAACTCTTTGAAATGACAAAATTTGACCTTGAAACTTCAAAATAACTTTGTAAGAGCATGTTTGATCACTGGAGGAAGGCTGGAAAGACTGACACTAACATTGGCTCCAATGGGGATGGTAGGAGCTCCTTGGAGGTGCCAAGAACTTTAGACCTCTGGGAGAGCAGACCAGTGCTTCATCCATTGGGCGATGGAGTCATTATTTGAACGGATAACACAAAACCTTTGACACATTTATTGAATGAAAACTTGAATGAAAACTGACTGAAACGTGACTCAAACTGACACAATTATGAAACCAACATGACTGAAAACTGACTCACAAATGACTCATGACTCAACTAGAAACTAACTCGATACTTAAACACAACCGACAATGATGCTCAAAGTGGAGCTTATTCATCAAAACCTACTCTAACAATTTCATTCATCACCTGATCAAGTGAAATGAAACAACCAATGCAACCAAGTAAGCATCTCATCTGCTGTTTGAAATCTCCGCAAGTTCTCACTTATGACCAACAAGAGAGAACTACTGAAAGGCAACTCCCATGACAACTTAGAAACAGATCCAATGAATGATATGGATGCTCTATCCACCTCCAAAAACACTGCATAAGGATCTTGAAATTCAAGCACATTGAAATTTAGCTCATCCAATGGATTACTTCTCTCCTCATACCATGAATGCAAACTTTGATCTGAGCCTTGTGACGAGACTTCTGCTGAAAATGACAAAGAAACTGGCTGCCGGATCAAATTCATACCAGCACATGCTTCAAGCTCACCTGTAGTCAATGGAGAAAGACTTGGACTGCAAACCTCATCCAAAACATCAGCTATTGGATCATGAAAAACTTGAAAAGACTGCGGCAATGTATCCATTGAAAATGTATGAAGATTCTGCCTTATAAACTGAAATGCTTCGAAAGAAAAGGGTATAGAATCTTCCGGCATCATCAAATCATTTATTTCCTCTTCCACAGCTTCATCTATAATCTGCCCTTCAAGTTCATTTGGTGGCTGCAAATCTGATGCTACAGGCTGCTCAAGAATTTTGTCATCTGTCTCATCCTCAACCTTAAATGATTTACTATACAATCTATCCTTCCAAAACTGAAATGATTCGA
>APFE030161051.1:16952-28505 GCA_000404065.3 Pinus taeda
GAGAGCAACAATAACTTTGAATTCTCCTTAAACAGTAGAAAACATTGAAATTAAACAAACTTAAAAGCAGAGCATGGCAAGCATGAATTCTTACTTTAACACTTCATTTGTTTAATGTGCAGAAATAAAGAAAGGAAATGAATCACATAACAAAGCTTACAATAAAATTGAGAAACACACCATCAACACATGAGTCCACAAGAATCCCAAATAGGACTGCAAAACCCTGGTCTTCCTTAGCCAAAGATTGCAGAGATACAGTGAAATAATACAATGATAGCTTCTCCCTCAAGAGTCCAACCTTCCAACCCCTGAAAATGACTAAGAAAATACATAATATAGGAAATCTAACCTCTTTCCCTGCCTCCATGGGTCGAGCTCACTATCCTAGGAGCTGTTTCAACCACTTCTGAACTTAGCACTACAAACTAGGCAATCATAACAACTTGCCTCTATAAACTTGGAAACCAATTCATTCATTTAATTTTTACCCTTTTCATGAATGAATATTCTAGAAGAGTTACATAAGGGTAAAAGTGTCTAAAATGTACCATAATTACATCAAAGAGAATCATCATTCACCTCAAAAAGTCAAACTGAGTCAAATCTGCGTTTTCTAGGCTGTACAGTGCATTTCTGGGCAATTCTGCTTGACATGTCGCGCCCCCCTGCCTGACATGTCGCGCCCCTTTGGAGCCATGTTTGGGGCATTTTTAGGTGGCCAAATTGGGCAAGAGTAGGCTTGTTGGAAAGGTCTATGAGTCTACGTGCCAACCCAGCTGGAATTTTTGGATTTGGAGTTCATTTTCCCTGTCAAAAATCAATTCTCCCAAGACAGCTTTTTGCAGTTCAAAAAGGTGGCAGAAAGTCAAATTTTGCATGTTTTTTGACTTTCTGGAGGCCCAAAACTTCACAAAATATCAAGTCCATCCATGAGAATATGTAACTTTGCATGAAAAATCTGGAAATTCTGAGTTTTTTCAAAATGGAGTTGCCGAGATGAAGGGTCTCACGGGGGGGGTGAGACCCGTTAATGGGAAAAAACCCGTGTTTGGCACAAAAAATTCACAAATGACAAAATTTTCTCCAAATTTCTTGAAATTTGGGTTGGGATTCCCCAATCAAGTACCATTCTCAGTCAAAGAGTATTTGGCCCAAATTTGGAGTGGATCGGGTGTTTTCCTTCGTTTTTGTGCTTTGACCAACCGTCCTTGGAGCACCTTCGTTCTCGCCGGTATTTTTGACATTTATTTAAAACCATGATACCTGTGAAAAAAGTGAAGGAGGTTTTTCTTCCACGGCATTTTCTGGACAAAAACCTCTCTCAGTTTTGAAAACATCATCTTTTATTGCTCAGAAACATCATTTTAGTGAGACTTATCCCGATGTGTGGAACAAGGGTTTTGGTCGAAATGAAGCGAAATGAAGGGGATAAGGGGATTCTAAATTCTTGAGGAAATTTTTGGGAGAAGGGAGGGATGTTAGGAAGCAGGGGAAAGTGGAATCTCAGATATTGAGTGAGGGGAAAGGGTCCAAAAGGGCGAAACACAGGCCCAACCTAGAAAATTGCCAGGTTGTAGCAAGAAACTAGGGTTTGTGCAAAAATGAGGATTTTGGGGGATATGAGTGTTGGGAAGTGCTTAATAAGGTACATTAAGGATAGGGGAAGGTGTATGAACATCAGGAAACAAGTTTTGTCATTGATTTGACCGTCCAAGAGAAATTGCCTTCAAAACCCTAGGAGAGGGAAATGAACCTTGCCTAGGCACAACTGAAGCATGGATAAGCTGTAAAATGACCCTATGGAACTTGACATGATGATGACAAACCTCTGAATGATGATAGGCCCAGCTGAATAGTGACATAGGTTGGCATTTGGGCACTTTGAAAAGAGTGAGAGAAAACCCTAGACCTAATGCCTAGTGACCAAATTTTGCTTGAAGACTCACTGAAATGACAAAATTTGACCTTGACACTTCAAAATCACTTTGTAAGAGCACATTTGATCACTGGAGGAAGGATGGAAAGACTGACACTACCAAGTTAATTAAATTAAATCTAGCTATGGTACCAAAATTTGGGACATCTAAGCTTCGATAACTTGGTGAATATCAACAAAACTCAGGTAGTAAGAGATATCCCCAAAATATAAAAACCAATAAATGTTATTTGAGTACCATGTCAACCTGGAAAGAAAACTAGGACAATTTCAATTCAAAGGAATATTCAACATCAATGCCTCCGGAAATTTTACATATAGATTTGTGTGGTCCAACCAAAACTCCAACCCTGCAAGGAAAAAAGTACCTTATTTGATTCATAGATGATTATACTAGAATTATTTGGGTATATTTCCTTAAATATAAGTCAAAGGAACTATATTTTTTAAAAATTTCAAAGCAATGGTTGAAAATGAAAGTGAGTTAAAGATCAAATGCTTAATATTAGATAAAGGTGGATACTTTACTTTAGAATAATTCAATGAGTTTCATGGAAAACATGGAATCAAGAGGAAACTCTATGTGGCTAAGACTCCAAAAAAAAATGGAGTGGTAGAAAGAAAGAATAGATTTGTATAGGAGACTACAAGAACAATGTTATTGGAAGCTAACTTAATTGTTTAATTCTAGAAGGAGGCAGTTTGGAAAACAATATACATCATAAATAGGGAAGAACTTTGAGTAAACAGTGATAAAACGTCATACGAGATATGGAAAGGAAGAGATGCTTCTATTAAACACTTCAAAATATTTGGAAGAAAATTATTTATGAAGATAAATGACAATTTGTTAGGCAAGTTTGATTCAATTTAATGAATGAATTTTCTTGGATATTAAATAATAATAAGGCCTACAAATGCTACAATAATTATCTTTGGAAGGTGGTAGAAAGAATTGACGTAAAGATAGATGAGACTCTTCCCCAAAAAGAAGAATATTTAACAAATGAAGAATACCTTATACTTACAGATCAGGAGGAAGGTGTAGAAAAAGAAGAGCGTGAGTTAGAAGATAAAAAAGAGGAGCAAACTCAAACATCATTGGAGATAACCTTCAATTTTTTACAGAAGCATAATCTAGAAGACCATGTTATAGGAGATATGGAAACATGAATACAAATAAGAAAAAATATGAAAAAACCACAAAAGAAGAGGATATCTCCTTGTCCCAAAAAGAACCAAAGGATTTCACTCAAGCAAGTAAGGGTCCACACTTATAAAATAAATGAAGATGAGATGTACCAAATTGAAAATAATGGAATATGGGAACTTGTACCTCGTCCAAAGGATAAGAATTTCATAGGAACCAAGCTTTTGTTCAACAAAAAATTGAATGAAGATGGACAAGGCATAAGAAACAAGGCAAGATTGGTGTGCAAGGGGTATACTCAAATTGAAGGAATTGACTTTGAAGTGACCTTCACTCGAGTTGCCAGACTAGAGACCATAAGGATGTTTTTAGCATTTTCATGTTCAAAACTATTCAAATCCTATCATATGGATGTAAATTCAACCCTTTTGAATGGAAATTTAAAAAAGAAATATACATGGAACAACCTGAAGGGTTTGATTTTTTAGAAAACAAAGACTTTGTATGCAAATTGAAGGAGGCCTTTTATCGATTAAAAAAAGCTCCAAGGATTGATAGGGTTGGAAATTTTTAATGAGGGTTAACAATGGTTAACCATGCTTGATGAGGGTTGTTGATGGTTGATGATGGTTCACTATGAATGAAGAGGCTTGATAGGGTTGACAATGGTTGACCATGGTTTAAAAGCTTAACATTGCTAGAGGAGGGTTTGCCATTGCCAACAATTAATGTAACCATGTATTCACATTACATTATTTTTTACCATTGTTACATTAATGTTTGTCAACTATGCTTGACCATGGTTTATGGTACACCAACATAGATCCATCTTATCCCCAAATCTATCAAGCTCCAAGAGTGATCAAATATCTTGAAGTTCAAACCTTGTTTAGAATGCAAAATTTGAAGAAATATTTGTAACTTGAGAGGTTTGATCCCTCTCGTTGCTTGGTAGATCTAGCATTAAGGTGGATCTATGGTGGTTCTATATGTATGTATGTACGTATGTGTCATGTGTCTACTCCATGATGAGCATGGAAGGAATTTCACATTTTCATTTTGAACAATGCATTAATAAAAAGTTTTAATTATAAGATTTTTTATTTTATTTTCAATTGTCTTATATAATATACATAGATAACATTGAAATATTTTACTTAATGTGTATATTGAAATATTTTATTTATAAAGAAGGAGGACGTAATTAGAATTTCTCTGTGTATATACATTTGGGTCAATATTAAAATAACTTTTAAACTTTCTCTTTATACATATATAAATATATTTGGAGTTTGATATTAAAATGTATTAGTTAACATGGATATTCAAATATTTTATTTAAAGCTAATATTGAAATATTTCTATTTATAATTTCTCCCTATTATTATCATCATCATTATTATTATGTTGTTGTTGTTGTTGGCCGTCTGGGGATTTCATCATTGGATTTCATGGTTTGCATAGTACTTCATAACATAACGATCGCCAATTGAGTTACCCTGTGGGTTATGTTAATTTTTTATTTTTTATTTTAACTTTCACTATATATATAAATATACATCAAGTTGATATTGAAATGTATTAATTAGCATGGATATTCAGATATTTTATTTAAAGCTAACATTGATTTTTTTTAGTTTCAATTACTTTATCACTCTGCATATATATATATATATATATACGTTATGTGAGTCCTAAGATGTCTATCACGTCTAACCTATGACTAGGGTGGAAACAACTTAGGGGCATCTAGGCTATCAAGATCGCATAGGGTTCACACCCATCCTAGGCCACACTATCCCTTAGTATGGCTGGATTTTTTCCCACGGAGTTTGAAATTGGTAACATTTCTCTATGAATTTTATTCACATTCAAAATTACAAAATTACAGAAGTATTCAATTGTTACGTTTCTAAATTACAAAATTCATATGTTGATCTCTTAAACTAGAATAGATTATACTTGACTACTTTAGACTTGGCTTCAGGGCTTTCCATTTGCATCATATGCTCATCTGGCGAATGGGTGATAGGCATACAAGTCTCCATAATATATTCACGATCAAATTATATCATCTTCCATCTCCTTGCTTCACCTGCCTTTCATTTGATTTCTATGAGACTGGTTAGAGTTTCTATGAGTAAATGATTATATTGGCAAGATATATATTCCAGCATAAAATCTCTATAAATAATGTGACAACCATATTTTTATCCTTTTAAAAAAAACGACCCATCACAACCATGTCACCAATTTGGTATGTGCACTAACCATCTTCATATAATTGGACCAATTTTCTTTTTACCTATGTGCATTGCATCAAATAGTAGGCCATATTCTCTTCATTTCTTGAGGGGGAAGTGGTAACAAAGACATCATCTACATCCAAAATACAAAATAACATGTATTAGTTATATGTTTAAGATTTCAATTTATAGATGGATCCATTAATAATGGATGGCACATACCTTCCCTTACAACATTAGAGACTCGATCATGATCAAGTGAAATGATGACAACTCTTGCCAAGTCGAAACTATGAAAATTCCACACCTGAAATCCTTACTGCAGCTCTCTAAGGCTCTGCGTTAGCTCAACTAGGAAACGTCTTTCCTTTTGGAGCAGTTTTTAGCCCTCTCGGCTCAGAAATGTCAACTCCTCTTCAAAACTCAGACTTCTACGTGGGTGATTGAACTGCCTCTATGTGAGCCCTTCTGTCTTAGCATCAAGCTCTATGTGGTCCCTTCCGGATTAGTGTCAACCCCTTTAGTGTCTCTATGCCTCTCCCTATTGTGTATCTTGGGCTCTAGAGAATATACTCCAACCCAACTATCCTTGCCCCTCAACTGCAAGAAATCTACTCAATGATAATTTCCTCCTGAGAACTTCTCACTTCAGAAATTTGATCTCTTGATCTCTCAGTATGTTTTCCAAATGACCCTCAAACTCCCTTAAATAATCTTCTCATTGACATTCAACGACCTAGATTAAAAATTGAGCAATGGCTAGGATCATTTTATCTTGATCCTCATCTTCTTCTAGAAGTAACACCCACAATTAGATTAATACCCATTAATATTTTTAGTTTCCTAAGTTTAAACTTAGGGTCCCATTAAAAAATATTAATTACTTTAATAAAATCGTTTCTGGGTGGAATTTCCCAAAACGCTTTATGGGTTCTTTGGAATTCATGTTCCCAAGCCTCCCTGAAAAATTTGAGGCCTATAGAGTATTCAATGCTACCCCAAATCAACACTTCCTCTTAGCAAGGAATGTGCTCTTGCAATATATGTTGATGCATATTTATCTGACTCTGAGGCATCGTCCTATATGCTATTGATGTTTGATATGATATCCACCAACTTCTGCATTGTTGCTACAATTGTACTGTTGTTAACACTGCCACTGTCAACACTACATCTCTACTACAACTCCCTCTCAAGTGTTGCATTTGTGCTGTTGCTAGCACTGCCAATGCCAACTACTACATCATTGCAAACTTTTTCTACTACTCCATCAGTAATGTAAAAAAATCCAAAATTATTGAACTAACTGTTTTTAGTATGATACCACGTGAATTTTAGAGCCTGACTACTGCTAGTCTCTGCACTGGCCCTATGAGTATACTGTGATGTTGCTGACCTCTGCTTTGTGCCATCTATGTTGTTGTCAACTCTACTCTGCGCTGCTCAGACTCTAGCGCTCCTAGCCACTGCAACTATCTCCCCGACACTCCTCGACACCATTCGACACTAGTCCATCCTACTACTGCAATTGGGCTCCCATAGCAAGGTATTGATCCAAGAAGTGGATACCTCAAGGATCCTGCCCATCTGTATCTCTTTCAAAATATAGCTCTAGATCACCCCACCTTCCTCCCAGAGATGTGGCTGCCATCTCTACCAAAAACAAAATGTTAAAAATCTCCTCTCTCCTCTGCACTATTGTTGGGCTAGGTTACACACTCCTTGTTGGAGCTAGTAAAACTGTTGCCCCTTTCTATTGCTTAGCTCTAGAGAATTCAATTTCCTTGGCTAGGAAGTTTGTGAGGAAGAAATTCGCTCAATTTCGCTTCTCTTCTTTCTTTTGATGATTTTTTTCCTAATAAACTGCTCATAGAAAAGTCTGTGTCCCACATGTTTCTCCTCATGTTGAGGCTTCAACATTGCTCCCTCTGCTCCAACAAAAATTTGATCTGGAATTCCTTCTTTCTTTGGGCTCACTCACAGAGAGACTACCTCAAACTTTTAGCTCTCTGGCTAGAATTACGCAAAACCTCTGGGGTTTCAAACTACTGCCTCCTGCAGCTTTTCTATCTCCCTCTTCTACTCAGCGCTGGGTTCTCTAGCAGTAATCTTCTTTTTCTGCCTGCAACTCTCATACCATGTGAAAATTCCACAACCGGAATCCTTACTGCAGCAATTGATGATATTACTCCTATTTTTTTAGTTCCTTTAAACAAATTACTTGTAGTTTCCTATGGAAAATATTGTAATACATACACTGCAGCCTTCACTTAATTAAATATTATATAGAAATAAGAGTCTCAGGAAGAAATACAATACAACACAATGGGAACTGTTATTTTTGGACAAATATCCTTAGAAAAACCCAATAGAGGAAAATGAGTGCAACAACTTTGAGGATTTTATATTATTAAGCAGCAATTTCTTAATGCAACTCTGGATGCCTGCCCGACAATCCAATTATAGAGAAATACAACTAGAAGAGAAAAATTGCGAGATTACCTCACTCTACCCAAAAAATATCGACTATTCCGATAGCTGAATCAACGGTCCCCGACTACAACTATGCTACCCTTGCACAGTAACTGCGTGGAGCTCTCTGAGGCTCTGTGTCAAGTCAACTAGGAAACATCTTGGCTTCTCGAGTAGTTTCCAGCCCTCCTAGCTGGGAAATGTCATCTCCTCTACAAAACTCAGACTTTTGCATAAGCGATTGAGCTCCCTTTGCATGAGCCCTTTTGGCAAGGCATCAAGATTTGTATGGGCCCTCTGGCTCAGTGTCAACCCCTCTCGTGTTTCTCTGCCTCTCTCTGCTATGTATCCTGGGCTCTGGAGAAGGTACTCCAACCCAACTATCCCTTCCCCTCAACTGCAAGAGGGCCTAAAAAATGAAATGCAAGGAGCATCTAACTAAAAAATTAACTTTTCGAGCACACAAATAGTTGAATGGATGATGTCCTAGATGCCCTAGGCCTCAAACCACCTAAAGCCTAAAAAAATCAAGTAAAGAGAAAGCAAACCGAACAAGCACACAAACAAAGCGAGTGAGGCTTTCTAGTCAGGGAGAACACAGGCAAAACAAGCTAAGAGGCAGAATTAAAGAGGGCAAGACACATTGGTTATGACCTAGGGGAAACCCTGATCTTCACCTACAGGAATCAACGCGACTGCCTAACTAACAACAAGCGCCACAAGGGGGTCGACATGGCTTTTTTAGAGAAACTCACACTAATTAATGCGTCTGTTAAAAAAATAAATGCGCTGATGGAGGATTTCAAGGAAAAATAAACAAATTTCAAAAGCTAGAACTAGACCTACCACTGTAAATTTCAGGCTCGGAGCAGTAAACCAGGAAAACCAGAGAAAACTAAAGGGAAAAGGTGATAATAGAAAATTTCACATAACCATGAAATGACAATTAATCAAACAAGAGGATTCGCTCCCCATCGAAGTCTCCAATTTGTGGTGCAAGTAAATTCTTGATGCTGACAAAGACAATTCCTCTAGCCCAAGAGAGTGGGTCTAGAAAAAAACAAACAATCTATGGAAAAGTTCCTTAATCTAGAATCAAATAAGAGTGCCTACCTCTTAGAATGCTATTCCGCTTGGTGATGATCTTGCTTTCTTACTCCAATTATCTTTCGTTTCCTTCCTTTGAATACCTGAAACAAGCAAGCAAACAACAACAACAAATGTGATAGAATACAAATTGCATTCAACCTACTTAAAATGTCAAGGAATATTAAGCCATCAAATATAAGATAACACTCAATGCAGGAAATCAACCAATAATTGTATTCATATAAATTCAGAAAGAGATTACAACTAATGCCTTGACATTGCTGGTCTCCTCCGACATATCCAGGTTTCTGCACCTCCACTAGCATATCATGGATAGCCCCAACAATGGAAGTTTTAAGTCTTCTTCCCTTTAGTTCTAAACCAAACCAAACACACTAGTCTCCCTCCACAAACATAAACTAGAAGACTACAAGCAATGATATCTTGCCGGTTATTCAAGCTCCAAAAATACTAAGACTGAAACTAGTTTAGCTTGTAAAAGGAGGGGTTTCTATAACTTGGATGGAGGGGATATGGTTCCTCTTATCATGGGAGAGGCCTTATCTCTTGGGTTTGTTCCATCTTAATAGGTGAAAGGAGCCCAAATTGACTTCCTCGGCTCCATCTAGCCTAACCATTTGCTACACTTTCGTTACAAAGCTTTTAGACCTGGAAGCTTCGACTCCATATTTAAAAAACTTGCCAAAATATGATTGGAACGACTAAGAAAAGGCTCATTTTCACCGTACGGTGGTAGTCCTAGTTTCAATCTCTGCAAATCAGCCCGAGGAGGGAACGGGTCATTAGCGTCGATCTTGTAAACTGGGTAAAAGGAAGATTTTTGGGAAATGATGCAAAAGGGAATTGTTTTGCTCATGAAGAGGGACATAATGAGAGTTTCTTTATGATAGGAGAGCATGTAGGGTTCACTGTAGTGGTCCTCTAGGATCGTGGAACGGGGATTACAGGGACAGTGACAAAATGTTGTGTAACAATTTGGCACAAAAAAAAACAATATAGGGGCTACATGGGACACAACAATAACAATATGGGGGCTACACTAGTATTATAGGTACCTAACAAAATCTTGATTAACAATATTTCTATGTTAATACTTCATTAAATATCTCAGAACTAAAGTAAGACCAAAACCTTACTGTGAAACTAGCATCAAAGTGTTGTAAAAAAATCACCTCTGAGAATATAACAAAATATCATTATGGTTTATGATTTTTGTTCACACAATCGAATATATAATGATTTTAAAGAGATCTATCACACTTATAACTTCACTCTTCCATATATAAATACCAAACAATCATAAGTCGAAGCGCTTTATGAGTATTAAAGAGACAAAGTGTAAAAGGTTACACACAAAACTAATGAGTTTATAAACAAACCGTGCAATCAATACACCAATACTGTAAATGAACACACTATTAACGAGATTAACAAACCACACAAAGAAATAGATAACAAGAGAGGCGTTGAGCTAGTTTGGCAAGCCCAACCAACCAACTCGTACCCTCTACGAGTAGCTTAGATCATGAGTAAAAGTAATCGTTAGATACACCGGAAATGGAGAAAGAATCCTAAAATTAGAAGTCTCAGATTAAAATCAAATAAGTCTTTGTTACATCAGGAGATAAGATCTCAAATCCAGTTGATGTGAGAAGCGACACCCTATCATTAAACTAGTAGCATATTGCCATCACAGATTCTCTAGAGTTAGGCATAAGGCCATAAATCAATTTATATATGATTTTTTAATACTGATTAGGCTATAGAAAAGAAAATCGAATACAAGATGAGATAAACAACAAATCATAACATTTTTCCACTGATAAATGTTTGATATAGCCATAGTCTAAACAAGGGAATTAGATCTAATGCATGAGAAGATTTTAGCAAATGGTTCCTTTTTCCTTGGCCTAAGACTGGTGGTAGAAGGTAGGCATGACTTTTAATTTTAAACCAGCTCCAAAATATTATTTAACAAGTGTATGTATTACCAGTTAGCCATTCGCCCTCGTGGCAAGCTTTGATGACAAAGCGATGTACACATCCATTGCTTTAGTGCAGGATCTATATAGAGAGTGTAGGAACTACAAAAACTCTGGTTAGTGACTAACTAAATATCATAACCTTAGGAAACACACATAAATGAAGGCATGTTATTAAAAATAATGATTTACCTATAGAATTTTAAATATTATGAAATTTGAACACAAGTCTTCATCGTTATATCAAAAAGGTTGTGGAAATGCTAGGCAAAGGCTCAAAAAGTGGTAAAACATGGGAGTAAGGGAGGGTATTATATAGGCAAAAATAAAGCATGTTATGGTCCTGAAATTTCTCAAATGTTTTCAAGATAAGTTATCCTCATATATTTTCCATGATATTGAATACATGTTTAGATTTTTGGTCTGAAAGGGTGTTATTAAAAGCATGGTGGATCATCTTTGATTAACTAGCAAGTTGTTGTCATTGTTTTCAAGAGTGTTGGAATGGTGTGAGGTGGTATTATTTATGCTTCGATAGAAACCATCATGGAGATCCATTCCGAATTGTAATGACATAATACTTGATTTTGTTGGAAGCTCATACTAAGCACTGATCATGGTTATGTGTGATAATATTGATGGTTTCTTCCTCTT
>APFE030161056.1:0-17861 GCA_000404065.3 Pinus taeda
TCCTCTGAATCAAATTTTACATCTAGACTGTTTAATTGCACCAACAAGGTATTAAAAACATTCAGGTGATCAGCAATTGAGGTACCTTCTTTCATCCGCAAACTGTAAAGCTGCCGTTTCAGGAGAATTCGGTTTGTTAAAGACTTCGTCATGTAGAGCTTCTCAAGCTTCGACCACAGGACTGCAGCGGTTTTCTCTGACACAATGTTAAACAAAACATCGTCCGCCAGACATAACCGAATCCCGCTCAGAGCTGTAGCATCCATCTCATCCCATTCATCCTCCGTCATGGAAGCAGGTCTTTTGGTTTTCCCCAACAGTGCTTTCGCCACACCTTGTTGAACCAGCAGATCGTGCATCTTCACTTTCCAGATTTCAAAATTATTCTTACCATTGAATTTCTCAATTTCGAACCGGGCACTTTGATTTTTGGCCATCTTGTATCAGCAAAAAACAATAATCTCCAATATCCAACCAGCAAAAAAAAAAAAAAAATTGCCAATGCCTTTGTTTTTACTCAACAAAAAACTGCCTATGCCTTTAAAAATTTTACACAAAAAACTGTCTGTGCCTTTGTACTTATGCCATTAAAAAAAAAAATATAATTCCTTTAAAAAAAAACTTCAATATCCCTTATAACTCCCTTTTTATTTAATGGCATAAAAAACCACCACATACGTTCACCATTTAACATATGAATCATATACATTTACCACCACCCATACATAACATGTTTTACCACCACCCATACATAACATGTGTTACCATATGCGTTAACTTTTTAAACATATATAATAACACATATATGGCAAACTACGACCTCTTCTTTTATACGGTGGATATTGCCATTATATATATATGTAGGCTGGTTTATCAAACAAACTACGGCCTTTTCTTTTATATGGTGGATATTGCCATTATATATATATGTACGCACATATATCTTTGCTGTTCTGTTTTAAACATATATAAATCCACGCAGTTTTCAAATCATACCCATGCACGCTGTTTGGACCAGCGATTTTAAAAAACGACCAGTGATTTTAGGAACGCACCAGCAATGGTTTAAAACACCAGCATTTAAAAAAATATACCCGGTATAATTTAGCAGCACCGCCAACCCTCAGCACAGTCGGCCAGTAATTCAATACGCACCAGTTCCGCGCAGGTTCAGTGTGCACACGCAGCAATCCTCTGTTAACAAAAAGACTGCTCCACGCACAGGTATAGCATAGCAGCGCTCCACTGCTCCGATCCGCGCCACAGCAAACCGCACCAGCAGCTCAGTCTCCAACAAGCTCTGATACCAATTGTTGGATCAGTTGCTCAGCAATAAATTAAACACACAGCAGAAGCAAGCACATAACACAGTATTTAACGTGGTTCACCCAACCAATCTGGGCTACGTCCACCAAACATAGGCATCAGGAATATATTAATCAAAAAATATTGGAGATTACATCAAGAAATCCTCACACACTCTTAGCAAACCATCCGAATGGTTGCCTATTAAATAGAATAGAGAATCTAACAACCTCATAACTCCCTCACATCAAATATAGGAGGCATTAACTCCCTCCCAACAACCTGGAGCTAATCTAGGAACTGATTCCCTATTGTTGTCATCCTTCAGAGATTTTTGCCTATTTGACTCAAACAGCAAAATCTCAACAAATTAGTCTTAAATTACATACAGGCAAAGTTCATAAAAAATAAGATAACCCTACCATTGGGTCCCATAAATACCTAAGAACTAAAACACATAAAAAGGGAATTGTTTATTGTACCACCAAAAAATACAGCTCGCCACAATTTCTCTTAATGTACATACACACTTGGGAAATTCATAAATTACTTAGACAACACACCCTTGTGTCACATAGACAACAAAAACTAGAATGCACACAAACTGGATTCGACAAAAGAAATAAGGAAACATTGATCTTCACAACGTTCACTAATAGACGTACGCCACACCATTTCCATTTATCTTGTAACATTGCCCATCACCCATAGTCGTTGATAAAAATGAAAATTCATGATAAAGGAACGCACATTCTTAACGTTTCGTTTTTTCTTCCGTGTCTTTTGGACTGTGCCGAATCCAAACTGTCTTCCACCTTATACGCATTTCCAAGTACAAGTACAGCTGAAATAACAAGTCAGGAGGAAATTTGAACTTTAAAATTCCAAATTTTACAAAAGCTCCAGATAAGTTCGTATCAGTACCATCGCAATCTAACCACCCATAAAAGCTACTTGTTTACGAATAACAGATTGCTTTATTTTTCACAAGAAATCATATTGAATCTACACTTTTCTCCACAATTATCCATGTCAAGTTCGTTTAACATGAAATCACGGGATTTATAAATAACTATGAGTAAAAGGATAAGTGTGACTGAATCAAGTAAAAGTCGACCTTCATTTAGGAGATCCAAACTACATATATTTCACAATATTGCTAATTACGTAAGACTATTATGGGGCATCGGGTTGAAAATCTTATATTTCACATTTCATATGCTTATAGAAATAATTAAAGGGCATTTTCGACAAGTTTTATAGTATTTTTTCTACTAATTTCTTAAATTTAATTAACTTTGATGGTCTTTTGAATTAGATTTGTACGATGGAGATTTTTTTTTAATTATTTATTTCTATAATATTAGGTTTTATATTACTATACTTATTATAATATGATATTTATATTTATTTATTTAATTTTATGTGGTTCGTTGACAGGAAGATGAATATGTGGTTTCGAGAGACTCTCGAGAGAATTGAGTGTTTTCTTATGAATAATGTTGTTATACTAAAAATAGATTTAATAGAAGGTGCTATTGCTCCTTGGATTTTTCCAAAAATCCACTAGAACTTGTGTGAAGAAACTCTAGTCAAACCAATCCCATGTAGATGCATACAATCATAGACATCGCAAATCCAAGAAAATGGAGTGTCTCTTCTAATTGATAGGGTTGTTGTTTGGTGCAACGAGCTTGAGGGATCCACTAGATGTCTCCATCGCTTGCCTTGAAATGCCAAGAACCTACACAAATTCAAACAACAAATATAGAAAACCACATATCCTAATCCATTAGCATGACCATAATTGAAATCTAATGTATAGCCTAACAAAGTCAAAGAAATCAATATGATAGGAAAGTAATCAACTTTTCATTAAAAATTCAAAATGATATAATATATTGACAATATGAGAGTACTACTCGTGAAATTGCAATCCCTTTCTCCTCCTAGATTAGAGATAGTGTCTAAGTACACAACAATATAGTAAAACTCTCTCACTAATTCTCAATAACTACATCTAACATGATCTAGATCTAGGTGGATCTAATCGGACCTAAACTAGAACTAACCCCTTTCCTCTTGATAGGATAAAATTATATATGTTTGTTCTATCTTCTATGACAAAGTACATGGACGCCTAGGTGTTTGAGAAGTTTGGAAACTTCTAAGTAATGAACTCCTAGTTGACTTACACACAAGTAGGTCAAGTTGATATTCTTACGAATGACAAAGTATACAACCCTTTTCTCAATTATGAAGAAAATATGTTTTCATAATTATGAAATTGTGACAGAATAATTATTAGAAGTTACTTAATTATGTAATTTAACCCTGCTAACATGTAATAAATCCGTTGTAAGATGCATATAATTAAAATGAAGGGTGAAACATAATGCACCATGGTGAGCAATAGGGGTGTGTTCAACTTGGGCCTCTCTCACTATAGTGGAGTGGAAAATAGGGTTATAACATATTCCCCCTAATGCATGAGGTGAGAAGAGAAACTGGTGGCCGAATGAATTACAAAAAACATAGAGCTCAAAATGGAAGAAAGGAGTGGGGATTGGAGAGTTGAATTCGAGCAAATATAGTGCTGAAGTCTCAAAGATGCTAATAACATCCCCAACTAAGGCGTACCTATACCTAATCATAAATAAAAACTAAAAATGGATACTAAGCATAAACTGCAGATCCATGACATGAAATGCTAAGACATGTCCACGAAGAATACACAGTTGATCCATGTGACAAAACAAAATAGAATAGCAATGAACAAAGGAAAAGTGGTTCTATCTCAATATATATCAATAGGACTATAGATATTTATAAGATAAATTCCCCATACTAGCCCTCAAATTATATCAAGTGATAGATAAATTTAATGTAGCTCGAGAAGAATACCATATAAGAATGAAATGACCCTAACCCAAGGTCTTCTACACAAACCTAATGGAATGAATATACATCATGCATTTATATGAGTTGATGTCGAGCATGGTAGAAATTGCTTCACTAGTGGTCATTGAGGTATATCATAAGAAATGTGAGGGGATCAACCAATGATGAAACTGGAGTAATGAATAGTAGATGAGGTAAACCCAATGTCAATCATGAGGAATTCTTCCACAGTGGTTTGCAAGCTCTAAGGTACTACGAATTATTAGATCAAGTTCATGGATAGTGAGCTGAAATCAACAAAGGAATATCCATCGAAGGATGGCTTTAATGTGTGCCCCATTAATCGAAATAGAATAAACTTGGAGATGATGTGAATTGGATGAAGTTATGAAGTACAAATGTTTCTCATTTGTGTCCTCACCCTAGTTGTGTTGGTTTTGAGTAGATTCCTAAGCAATTTTGGTATTATTATTTTGTTTATTGTTTTCCTTTTTACCATGAAGTTGCTGAGGATTACTTGGAGTTATGAACTACATCATGAGAACCTTGGTGTTGTGATCAGAAGATTGTTCTTGTTGAGAGCCAGATACACTTGTTGGGTGTTGGTATGCAACAATCAATTTCCCTAGCTGAGCAACTAACTAGCTAACAAGATAGGAGAAAATGGAACCAATGAAAACATGAGAATGTGGTCATGGTTTGGGTCATTGAGAATCATACAAAGGTAGAGCATTGATATGAATGACATTGTATAATGTTCCTGATTGAGAATAAATCGAATCAAGATGTTGTACACATAGAATTCCATACTTCTTAGTATCTACCATGACCATGATGACGTCATTGGCTATAGGTGGAAACAAGGATCATGTGAAACAATACCAAATACATTCATACAATCATACAAATTGTAAAACATGGAAAATGGAGTGTACCTTATAATTGAAGAGTTTGTTATTTGGTGTAACTAGCTTGAGGGATCCAATAGAATTCCTCACTCCTTGCCTTCATATTCCAAGAACCTACACACATTCAAACAATATATCTACCAAACCACATATCCCGCAAGATCCATTAGCATGAATACAATTGAAATATAATGTATTACATAAGAAAGACAAGATAAATCAATATTATTAGAAAGGAATTAACTTTTCATTAAAAAATCATACAATATACTCACATCTTGAGAGCACTCCTCAAATTTTAATCTTGAACTCATCCTCATTTCAGATAATAGTATCCAAGCACACAAAATATATCAGAACTATATCACTAATTTTGACTATTGACATCTAATTAGATTTATATCTAGTTAGATCTAGCCCGCTTCCTTTTGAATGCATAGGATTATATAGGTTCGTTCTATCCTATGGGCGAATGTATATGGACACCTTTGGGCATGAGAAGTTAGGAAAATTCTACAATACTGAAGACAGAACCAGCTCATACACAAGTGGGTCTCATTGATCTCCGTGAGAATGAAAAATTCTGAAACCTTTTTCTCAATTATAAAATAATTATTATTTCATAATTATGAAATTGCGACAAAATTATTATGACAAATTAGTCAATTATGTAATTTCACCCCTTTAACATGTAATAATTCTCTTGTAAGATCCATATAAGTAAAAGCAAGCCCGAATGGGGTTGAATTGTGCCTAGCAACTGAGGTATATTGAACTTGGATCTTTCTCACTATAATCCAGTGGAAAATACGGTTATAACAAATTTTTGTAATATTTTTATAAAGTTTGATATAGTACAAGTATGTATTTTTTTTTAGATTTTTTATTTTTAATATGAACAAATTAAGGTTCTAAATATAATATCTATTAAATTGAAAAAAATATATTAATATTTCAGTTAAAAAACAATTTTGTAATTGATGAATGATAAATTTTTATCAGTCAAGGGCAGTTTCAGTGATTGTGATATTTTGGTTCTACTAGAAATTTGTTATCTTATCCTCAATCATTAAATTAAACTTAGTTGTCATAAGAATCTATAATATTTTAGTTATCATCAAATTAGGATCATGATGGATTTTCCATCATTGAAAAGAATTGTATCTCTTTTGGAGACAATGATGGGTCTAGAAAGTAAAGATGGTAGCTAGGAAACCCTTGGACATTTTTTCTCAAATTGTATTGCAACATAATGGATCTCCTCATGCTATTTTTTATTTATTTATTGAAATATGATAGATTATCCAAGTAGTTTCTTATTTGGTTGGTAATGGTATACATTTTCATGTGGATACCTTTAGAGTTTTATGTAGATACCTTTAGAGATAATCAAATTGACAATGTATCACAAGAATTATAGATTTGCATTGTTCATGTTAAACTCAATTTAGTTGTATTTTATCTTCTCAAATTTGATGGAGAAATATTTGCCATGGCCAACATATACACCTCTAGTAACATATCTAAAACATAGATAATAGATTATATATTCCTTTCTCAATAAACAACTTCAAGCACATAAACTTGAAAACCGTGAGAAGAGAAACATTTTATGACTTGAATTTAACCCCAATAAATGCCATTAGGTTCCTAAAACTAGCTCTAAATAGTTGTGGACAACAATTTTGAAAACTAGGCCCCACCACTAAATTCAGGTGTACAAGCCAATTCCCCCAATCTTCAAACCCAACATGTAACATATAGATGAAAATTAGTCCACATAGAAATTGAAATAACATCTCCCCATTTATGGAAGCTTTTGGTACACTAAGCTTCTAGTGAAAGAAGACGAAAATTTTCCCCTACTTTCACCTTAAAATACAAATTTGTTTCCCTAAAAATTATCCTTTCAACTAAGTATTCCAAAGATCACAATAAATCTCTCTCATATTTTTCTTTGTTATGCTCATTAAAATAAATATTTCAAAAACAATAGTTTAAAAATTTTAAAATAAATAGTAAAAAATACATATAGTAAATTGAAAATTTATCACAAACTAAAATGTATAGGTGCTAAATTAAAAAACTGAGAAAGAAGATTAATCTTAAAATTTGAAGTAACCATTTTTCTTAAAATTCTGATTAATAATTTTAATTGAAATAGTTAATAATATTGATTGAACTGGTTTTTAATAACATATAAAATATTTATATATTAAGTATTAAAAAAATTATAATAAAAAGAAATTATCATTCTATAATGATAAATTTAAGTATTAATAACATGCTGAATTAATACTTTTGATCTCTTAAAAAATAATATATTTACTAACAAACTATCAATCAAACCAAAAAACATAATACAAAAATCTAAATTCTTGAGGGTGTTTCTTGAATTGTGACATTTTTATTGAATAAGAAAACAAATAAATCGTTATCTCAAATCATTAAGATAAAGTAGAGAGTAAGATATTTTCACTCTCCCGTAGAATCCTAAGTAATAAAAATACAATTAACGCATTTTGTGGTGAACAAAAAGTCACGAACTTTATCCATAGAAATAAAAATTAATATAACTTAAATTAAATATATTCTTTTAACTAATTTTAACGATTTCAATATCTAAGTCACATATTTGCAAACAAACTCAAATTAAATATAATCTTTCATTAATTTTAACTATTTAAATATTTCATATCACATATATATTTGCAAGAAACACTAATAAAAGAAACCAATAAAAACGCTACATAACATTAAATTTTAATACATCTCAAAATAAAGTTTTTTCAAAATTAATTTCAAGATACCAGCCACAATTTTTACCGAATAGGAAAGAAAAGTAAATGGTATCTTAAATCATCAACTTTCATAAAACTATTTAAATTGTTTGAAATTATTTCAATATTATTATAAAATTATGCTTTATTAAATATTAAACCTATTAATTTAGTTTTCTATTATTGTAATATTATACTTTACTAAATTATAAACCTATTAATTTTGTTTCAAAGACATTATTTTCAAGTACATAAATAAATAAAGATAAAAAGGAATATAGGCAAATATATCGTTTTCAAAACATTGAAAATCATAAAATGTTATAATGATCAAATAACTAGTTTATCTTACAAATTCGAAAATCAAAATTAATCCGAGAGCATGAGTCATCATTATCGTTGTTGGAAGAAAGTGAATAAGCAGAGACCAAAATTTTGAAGAAAATGAAAGAACGAGATGAAGGCAGAGAGGGATTTTCACGGTCCTGTTGACATGAGACTTCTTCATCATCATAGCTCGCATGCATATACAAATATTGAAGCTGCCTTCCTTTTCCAGTCCCCATTGCTGTTGTCATCATCTAGCTGAAACCCACTGAAGAACATAGCGATATTTATTTTTCTATGATGAACAATATATCCGTTTCACTGACCTCAAACTCATCTTCTGAGGAACCCTCTGAATCCTCACAGAAGTGACGACTTCGCCATTAAGAAGAAAAGAAAAAAGGTGGGAAATCACCCTGTAATTGCCTTCTATTTCTGCCAAATCCACCATTATTTGACCGAATTTGCAGGCAATGGACTTTATCTATGCTTCATGTCCATCAAAATACCAGCATAGAAGCAAAGTGATGCATCGATAGATAATGTTGAGTCTTCCTCTGTGACGCTTAGCTACAGCGATGCAACGCCTTATGCTAAACTTGGGGTGATGATGATAGGGCTGTAGCTTGGTCGCTTTCCATTTTCGTTTGGGTTTTGTTACAGTAAGAGTAGAATAGCACTGACCCATTTTCCCGAAAACAGCCTCCAATCTGCAATTGAAACACCGGGTATACCAGAGAGAATGACCGAGAACCTAGAAGAGAATGGCTAAATGAAGGGATATTTGACAAACTAGGGTTTTAATCCGTGGGTACAGTTAACTTGGTTCCTGGATGGTGGGGCTGTTGCTGGGAAACCCTGCATGGCTTCTTCTCCTTTTAAGCCTGGCCCCATCCTCCCATGCATTTCGGGATTAGGGTTTGTAAACTCGTCTTATTGATAAAACTTTGTATTTTTCATACGAAACTTTGTTTCTTGATTTAATTGCGGCACGGCAAAAGAATATGGACATCCGTGTATGGTACCGGGCAATTTCTCTTGTTTTCAATGCCGATGCTCATGCAACACTATCCAGTTTCCCGATGATTCTTGCGACCAACCCGTAGATTGTTCCACGCTTTCATGTTTTTCTCCATTCATGGATATCCTGAAAACTAGACTTGGGTTACCACAACCAATACATAAGTAACTGCCAAGAAAACATACTGGGCAACCCGTATTTAAGAAATATTCTAAATACTCACATCAGACAGAAACACGCCTACTCCTGGTAAATTGTTTCCACACATTCTTTCGACTCATGAGTAAACAACTAATATAATGTTATCGCTAATGTTATCCTCAGACCAGGTTGTCAGGCAACAGATTTGATGAAAATGAATTATACTAAGCACTTAGTTCTTTAGGAAGAACCACAACCCCACACATGAACAAATCAGACCCCAAATTATACATGGTAGTAAGCAACATTTTCAAGGCATTTGATACATCGAGACCTGCATCATACGGTTCAAGCAATACATGAAATTACAACATATTTTTCACTACCTGCACACCTCAAAAAGTGATAAAGACTTAGATAACTAGATCCTTCCGTACATTAAGGATGGAATTTGATAGGGAAATACTCACTTCATGGTGTCCGGGGGAGGGAGCGAGAGCGGGAGAGATAGGGAATGGGTGGTTGGGGAAGGCATTACGAGGGAGGCAGGAAGGGTGAGGTGTGTCATGAGGTATGGAAGGAAGGAGGTTCTGGAGCGAGAGCGGGAGAGATAGCGATTGGGTGGTTGGGGAACGCATTACGAGGGAGGTAGGAAGGGTGAGGTGGGTCAGGAGGTATGGAAGGAGGGGTATGGAAGGAAGGAGGCTCTGGGGTAGTTGGTGGAACAGAGTTCTAGATGGGGTAGCAAGATATTGTTTTATTTATTTTTTATTAGCTTTTTTTAATTATTTTATTTTTTTTATTTTTTTTCAAAAAAGAGGTTTAGATTTTTTTTCTCTTAAATTATGTGTATTTGTTTGAAATATTTTCTTTTTATTTATTTACTTCTTTTGATAATTTTTATTCATTTAAAATTTGAATTTTTTTATTTTTACAAATTAATATTGGTTTTTTACATTTTTGTTTGATTTATTTTTTGTCATGAAATAACCCCTCACCACCTCTCGGCAATGGGATCGTTGGGTGTGCGGGGAGGCAGGTCGTGGTGCAGCGGGAGAGAAGGCGACATAGGAGAGCGAGTGTAACATCTTGCGGTTTGGGAGTTGCCTGGGTGCACCCACCAAACCGACAAGGTGAACAAAACCGAAGGCAAGCGACCAAAACGGGTGAGACAATGTTATGTTGGCGAGGTGAGGTTGCACATTTATACATGGGCGAGTCATGAGCTCATTCCATAAGCCGACCAACGAAGTAATGTGCGTTGGGCTAACATGAGGGGGCGGTCCCGTGAGTTGGGCAAGTTGACCCACCTCTCAGATGGATTTCGCATATGGAACAAGTCGGCCGAAGGATGAAATGAAGGGTTGGCCGGGTGGCATGACCCTCGCCACATATCGTACATATAGGCAAATGGAAGTGGGTGGAAAGGAATTAATCGAACCGATCAAAGCATTCGGTCATCGAACATGAAGTCGAAGTGAAGTGAGAGGTGGAGACGAAGCATAGAACCGCAGGTGTAGTTCATGTGCCCACTTGTCGGGTAGACCTACACGGGACTTGGCGGAGAACCAGTGAATGAGGGCGAGTCAGGTGGAGGACCACACAAAGGCGTGCCCGCTCGACGGTTGAACGAGTTCGGATGGATGGCTGCATGAAGGCGCGCCCGCTCGTCAGTTGAACGAGTTGTGGTAGAGGGCCGCACGAAGGCATGCCCGCCCAATGGTTGTGTGATGTTCGAGTGGAGGGCCGCATGAAGGCGCGCCCGCCTGACGAGTTAACAACTCAGGTGAAGGCAAGTTGGATGGAGGGCCGCACGAAGGCACGCCTGTCCAAACGAGTCATGCATGAAGTGGGTACTCTGTGAGGGTGTCCTTGCACATGAGTTGGCAAAGGCGAAGTGTGGATTGTAAGGTGACCACCGTGCAAGGCGTGCATGAGGTGGGAGCCTAGTGATGAGGAGACAAGCTAGAATCTGTCTAAGTATGAAACTTGGGGTTTCCAAGGTAATACTTGTAATTTGATAAAAGTGGAAAATATATTGAAATCGGGCAGACTTATATGAGGGAGTTTCCCCTCCCTTTATATTGTTGCAATTGTGTATATGTGTTAATTGTCGTGGATAATGAATGTGCATGGATGTTCATTAGTATAAAAGCTAATCTTAATACTTGGTAAAGAAAAATAAACTAAGTATCGAATGTTAAGACGTAGTCCACGAACATAAGTACTCGTGAAAAGAAAGTATTTGGTGGTGTCGCACCTCGCTATAAGCGGTTGAAAGACTACCGCTAGTGTAGGGGCGTGACAGGTGGTATCAAAGCTGCTGAAGTGCAAAGGGGATTTGTGGAAGAAGCTAATCCCACTGTCACTTCGTGAGAGGTGGTATCAAAGCAGTTGATTCAGGTATAGAAGTGTTGAAGCTACTACACACCTACACTATCATGCATGTGGTATCAGAGCTCGTGGTTGGAGTTGACTATCAAAGCAGGTTCATAGGTAGTGAAGCTGGTTCAAGTTTGTAGAAAACTCGGTGAAGTGACAGTGGAGACAGGTGAAGTACAAGTGAAGGAAGTTGATCTCACTGGTAGGTGGAATCAAGGGTTGGTTCAATTGTGCAGGAACTTGGTGAATGGTGAAGAAGGAGGAATGGTGAACCTAGCCATAATGCAGGTGAAGTCTTCTGGTACGAAGTGTTGGAACAAGTGAGTAAATGGAGTCCTGACTGCGTTTCGATGAAAGTTGAGAATTGTTGAATTGAGGCTTTTGTGATCCATATTAAGTTTATGAGAGAATTTTCGGCGTAAATCACATGATATTTCATTTGTCGACGTGTTTCGAACCAACAATATTCGGGAAAGCTATTTGGAGCTAAGGAAAGAACTTGAAGAACTCAAGGTCCAATGCAGAAGTACTATGGATGGTGAACTCGGGAAAGTTGATTTGGAGATCCGAAAGAATGGTCCTAGTATTCAAAAAATCTTGGATGAGAGAGTTCGACTAGGGAAGAAAAGTGCCATGGTGGAGGTCGAAATCAAGCAGCTTGAGGAGGAGATAAAGAAGAAGCTTCTTGGTAAGAAGGTTGTTAAAATTGAGCAAGATGAGCTCGACTACATTGGCAAGCTGGGGACTTACTACCATAACAATCCAGGGGATGTTTGTAAGCTTATTTCTATGGAAGTAGTCAATGGGAACATGGTTGGTGCACTTGAGCAGAATGCGATGGAGGACAAGCTTGAAGGGAGTCAAGTTGAGCCAAGATCGAATTGCTTAGAAAAGCCAAGCAAGGGAGTGAAGTACTTTAGGAGGAATGTCAAATTGGAACGTAAGCCAATCGACACTTCTGAGGCCGAATTCTTGAAGAAAGTTGCTGATGTAAGACATAAGATAAAGCTGACAGAAGGAGGTGATGCCTTGAAGCTGAGTTTTGTGTAGGTGACCGTGAAAGGAAAGAGATTTGCATCTTTGGTGGATATGGGGGCTACTCATAGCTTCTTAAGCAAGAAGGCAGCAAAATATTTTGGGAAGAAAGCTGAGATGGAGAAAAAGTGGAGTGCTTTTAAAACAGTGAACTCTACCATGAAGGTTGTTACTGGTGTGATGGAGAACGCTTAGGTGAGAGTGGGCTCATGGTTTGGGAATTTGGACTTGAGGATCGTGGACATGGATGATCATTCTATGGTGTTGGGGCAAGATTTCATGAAGCTTGTATGCAAGCCATACCGATGGTGGACTGGGACATTCTCTTGATCAAAATTGAAGGGAGAACTATGTTGGTTCCGATGAATAGAAGGAGTTGCTTGGGGTATAGACCAAGGATGAATTCTATGACTTTGTAACCCAAAGATCCGAATGTGAAGCATGAGGATATGGAGCAAAGAGGACTTGGGAGTACGACTCAAACAACGAAGGAAGGGAATTTGATTGACTTCATTCCAAGAGCGAGGAAGAAGGAAGCAAGTGAGAGGTCAGTCTCATGAATCTTGAAGCACTTGGCAGAGACATCTTCTACTAAAGATCTTCACAATGGAGTTTAAAATGGAGTCTGAGTACTACTTCAGAAGCAATGGTTGGAGAAGATTATGCAGGTGGATATTCGGTTGGCATAGTGGAGTTGTGCAAGTATGCTATTGGCATATATGACTTTCAGTTGACGAAAGACAAGCTTGGAGAGCTTCGGTGTACATGTGAGGAGGTTGAGGGTGTGCACAGATACTTGAGGACACAACACCAATCTGATATATGGGTGGATGAGAGTCGGGAAGGAAACTTCCTTGCCCTCCTTTCTTAGTAGACAACCTTGGAGATGGGTTGGTGTAGGGACCTTGATTAGAAGGGGCTGCACCAACTTGAGAAGGGGCCTTGAGGAAAGGCTTCTTTATGACAGATTTGCAGACATGGATGCAAACGACAAAATATTGGGATGAGGTCTACTTCGAGTGGATATCATGGACAACTAGAGTCATGGACATCAAGTTGGAGACATGAAGCATGGCGGATATACAGGAACATTATTCAGGAGCATGTGTAGAGATGCCACACATGGGCATCCTATGGTGAGTGCCAAGGCAAGGATGTTGTGCAGACATTGTTGTGACATGCAGATGTATGTATGAGCTGATGGAGAGGTTGTGCACTCTTGTACAACAATACCATGGACTGTATCGACATGTTGCAGATGTGATGGAGGTTCCAGAGTAGATTCTTGATGAGTCCAAGATGTAGTAGAAGTCAGAGAAAGACTAATGATGACATAAGGATGTGCATTCTTATGGTTTGAACATGATGGTTAAATTAGCTACCCAGGTAGTTTGAGGCATGAGGGGTACCGGTGTGCAGAGATGTGTTGGCATTATGTTGGAGTATTATGATGATAGTTTACAGGATGGGACGACACATGGTGGAGATGGCCATTTTAGATATGTTGCAGGGATGTTTGTGATGTATGGACTGGGTGATATCATGGATCAGGATAAGACTATTCAGATATGATTATCTTGGTGGCAGATGGTTACCAAGGTCAGGTATTGTCGAGGACGATAATGACTTCAGGTAGGGGAAGATGTAACACCCCGTGACTTGTAAGTCGCCTGGGAATGCCCACTGAACAAACAAGGTGAACAGAACCGAAGGCGAGCGACCAAAATGGGGGAGACAATGTTACGTTGGCGAGGTGAGGTCGCATGTTTATACATGGGCAAGTCATGAGCTCGTTCCATGAGCCGACCGAGTGAAGGAATGTGCATTGGAAAAACATGAGGGGGCAGTCCCATGAGCTGGGTAAGTTGACCTGCCTCTCGGATGGATTTCGCATATGGAACAAGTCAACCGAAGGATGAAATGAAGCGTTAGCCAGGTGGCATGACCCTCAGCACCTATCATACATATAGGTGGATGGAAGTTGGAGGAAAGGAAACAATAAAATCAATGTAATCGATCAAAGCATTCGGTCATCAAACTTGAAGTCGAAGTTAAGTGCGAGGTGGAGACGAAGAGCTAAACCACAGGTGTAGTTCATGCGCCCACTCATCGGGCAGACCTACACGGGACTTGGCAGAGAACTGGTGAACGAGGGCGAGTCAGGTGGAGGGCTGCACGAAGGTGTGCCTGCATGACAGTTGAACAAGTTTGGGTGGAGGGCTGCACGAAGGCGTGCCCACTTGTCAATTGAACGAGTTTGGGTAGAGTGCCACACGAAGGCGCGCTTGCCCGATCGTTGTGTGAAGTTCGGGTGGAGGCCCACATGAAGGCGTGCTTGCCTGGCGAGTTAAAAAGTCGAGTGAAGGCGAGTTGGGTGGAGGGCTGCACGAAGGCACGCCTGCCCAAATGAGTAATGCACAGGGTGGGTTACCCGGTGAGGACGCCCATGCACATTAGTTGACAAAGGCGAAGTGTGGATTGTAAGGTGACCACCGTGTAAGCGTGCATGAGGTGGGAGCTCGATGACAAGGACACGAGCTAGAATTTCTCTAAGTATGAAACTTGGGGTTTCCAAGGTAAGGGTTGTATTTTTATAAAAGTGGAAAATATATTGAAATCAGGCAGACTCATAAAAGGGAGTTATCCCTCCCTTTATACTGTTACAATTATGTATATGTGTTAATTGTTGTGGATAATGAATGTGTATGGGTATTCATTAGTATAAACGCTAATCTTAATACTTGGTAAAGAAAAATAAACTAAGTATTGAATGTTAAGGCGTAGACCATGAACATTAGTACTAGTGAAAATAAAGTGTTCGGTGGTGCCACACCTCACTATAAGCAGTTGAAAGACTACTGCTAGTGTAGGGGTGTGACAGCGGGGGTGGTGATGTTGGGGTGGAAGAGGGAGACGAGACGTTGTTGGGGAGAGAGGTAAGAGGGAGGGTGTAGTGAGCTGGGGGTATGGACGGAGGGGCGGCGAGAGAAGCTGGAGTGGGTGGAATGAATGGTGTCATGCCCCTACACTGGCGGTAATATTTCAACCGCAATATAGGAGGTGCGGCACCACCAATCCTTTTCTTTTTAACAATACTAACGATTGTGGACTACATCTTACTTCTATACTTAACATATTTTTCAACTACTAAGTATAATTCTTCATTAAACACAGAGTGAAAACTTTTACATCATAAACATATTATCATCATTAAAATTCAAATGCACAATGGAATAACATGGGAGGGGCAAATCTCTATAAATATGAGTCTATCCATATTAACAATGATAATATTCAGATTTACATATAAATCTTACAACGGAGGCAAACCCCAAGTTTCTCCTCTTACTTGCAAAATCTAACTTCCATGCACTGTCATGTAGCTTCGCCCAACCACCGGGAAAAGTCACACGAGTTGCTACCCAACTCGTGCACCTGTGCCACAATCCAGGCACCCTTTCAACCGTCGTGTCAAACGTACAAGCCTACCTGTCATTTACCCCAGGTGAACTTCACTGCACCCACTTGTTTCATCGTTTTTTCGTTTCATCCATCATCACTCACCCATTCCCAGTTCACCCATTTACCCATGCCTTCACCCATCGCATGAACTTTCGTTTCGTTCGGGTGTGCCCACCGCAACTACCCAAAACTTGCCTATCATTTCATTTGGCCACGTCCATTGCGACTGCCCAAAATTCATATATTATTTCGTTCATTCAATGTGTCATTGTGCTCGGGGTGCATTCGTCCAACTCACCTATCGGCACACCACTCTGCACGACTGATTATTCATCTAGTGCTCTTGCCCGGTTTGTCCACTCGACGGTCCTTCATTCAACCCATGTACGCGGCCTAGCCTAACTCGCCTTACCCAGCTCACTCATTCCACCTTGCACTTGGACAACCAAATGACCCACCAGTTACACCAACTCGACTATCTACTCAGTGCTCGTGTGTGCTTGCCTGCTTGCTACCCGACCTGTGCTAACGACCTGACTGTCGACCTATTCGCCAACCTATCTAATGTCGTGTCTGCGCCAACGGCCACCACCCAGCTCGCCCAACCTATGGCTAGGGTGCTTCAGCCCCTACGTCCACCTGCATTGTCGCCCTTAATTTAGAATGCCCAGCCTACTTGCTTCCACCTAAGAGAAGGCCTTAACTTTCATGTCTTGGATGATCTTGTGTTGGATTGATGATGAAACTCCTCTCCATCATCACATATTTATATCCTTCAACCCTCCATTAATGGTCATGTCAACCCATGCCAGCTGACCCATAAACATGGCTTTCCAACTATTTTTGCACGTCAGCTTGTGGCTGGGGCACCCACACCTGGGATCGCTAGTCATATAAAGCCTCTGTCCAAACACTTAGTCATTATTTTTCACCTCATGACTTCATGTTTCCACCCATGGCTGCCCAGCTCAGCCATGCTCCTCTGTCATGCGGTCTTGCCTCCAAGCACCCATAGCTCGAGGACCTTACATCCTCCCACACTCAAAGTCATTGTCGTCCTTGACAATTCTTCATCCCGGTAACCATCTGTCACCAAGATAACCATCCACACAATGGTGTATATGGGTAATCCAAATGTCCACTACTCAACCTATTTCACGCCATAGATATACCACTACTCCGCAAGGAATCATGTTTTGGTACCCCTTATGTCTGTGATTAGTTGGGTAGCTAATACAACCATGCATCGCCTCGATAAGAACTCATGACCTAACATTTTCATGACTGTACATTGCATGCTACTTGTCAACCTTTGTCATCTCACCCCTAGATGCCTGCTTAAAGTGTTTGGATACTCACTGCCATGAGTAGCTAAAAATGAACCTCATCCTTCATGATAGTCTAGGATGATAAGGAGGGATCAGATCCTGAAGGCTCCCCCTTGCTAATCATCTCAGTCCACCTATCTAGATCTTCCACTTCCATTCTCTGCAAATATGCCTCCTGATCCTCCATCTCGACATTCAGCCTCACATACTCTTCATCATCATCATCTTCCACTACTTCCAACCTCTTAGATAGGTCCAAGATGCTATCTAA
>APFE030161056.1:34796-116957 GCA_000404065.3 Pinus taeda
TGTGAGGTTCATTAGAAGGGAACCTAGGCTTCAGTCAATGTTGCAATAAGGACACCACAATATCATGCAAAAATCATCCAGAAAGTCTAGACACATGGCTAAATCACATAATGAAAGAATTAAAACATGAACTAGGTAAATACATGACCATATATATATAATATATATATATAGATATATATATCTAGAGAGAGAGAGAGAGAGAGAGAGAGAGAGAGAGAGTGTGTTGTATTATTTTTTTTGGATATTATGGCATATATCAGGTCTAAAGAATATTCTCACTTCACACACAAAAGTAAAACAAAAATACTTATGTAAAAATTGCAACAAAATCTAGTATATCATGTCATGTTGTGTCCAATAAAAGGCATAGGCCAAGAATCCCCATACATGAACTCATGGGATTTTGTGAGTAACATATGGTGCACTATGATGGGGCCATGCCACAAATATTTGAATTTCTATATTCCCAAATGTTAATGATGCCAAGGAAAGTTGAGAATTATATCGTTATGAGGAACGACCCGATGACATAAAAAGTAAGTGCTCTCATGAGTGAATGTAGCTCCTTGTAAATATATATCAATACAAAAATGGATTACAAGTCACTCACCAACAAGAGGATATAGTTTAGAATATTAATCAACAATTTCAATATTATAAGCCCAAGACTTCACTCAATCCAAGAGTGGAACTTCCATGGATGGCCGAAAAAATGCCCACTGGCCTCATTCAAAGTTTACCTTGCTAATATCCACATGTCCCTATTTAAGGAGAAGAAAGGAATAAAGAGACATGGTCTGCTTAGGATTACCAATGAATCCCTGACCTCAAATATGACTTACATAAAAGGCGAATTGTCATTGAGGGAGCCACATGGAATAGGTAGAGTGACAATCAATTTGGGAAAAATATCCTCATCATATTCATATTTGGATGGAATTTTTGAACAATGTTAGAAGTTACTGATATGACTACATGAGAGGAAAGATCTTTCACTAAGGGTTGTATATTCTCACTATAAAAATGTACATCCAAATGAGAATAAATAACCCAAGGGTCATGAGACTGATAGGGCCAACTATTGATGGAGGAGATCGTGTGCCACACAAACACTCTCATAAGCCAAAGGGTTATCTCCAATAAATGGCATGGAAGTGCCCATAGTGGCATAAATGGTCAACAACACATAATATTCTAGCTGATTGATCCTGACAATATTCCCTTTCATGAGGAAAGGGAAGAACATGAAATGTTGAATACTTGATAGAAGTCTTAATTTAGAACCAACTACGATGAAGGAGTACATTATAATCTGTGGGAACAATGATAATCTCAACATACACATTTACAATTCCCCCTAGTTTGATGGAAAATGAAGGGAGAAGACACTGGGGCACAAAGATATGATCATTAAAGGATTGTAGTGTAGTTCTAAACATTAAAAGTGCACAAGAACCAATATTTTTCCAACACGATGCAATACATAACACAATTACAATACGCTTCATCCACAATAGTGCAATGTATATAGCTTTGGAAACATGTAGAGAGTAAAAAATGAGCACTTTATAGTTTTATGAAGGATCAACCCATTTTATAGTAGTCAAAAATAATTTGTGCTCCATAGCACAACTATGTAAATCCTCAAAAGGATACATGGCACAAGGTTCTTGTTCTAAATATTCAACAATATTGTACTTGTTGACAAGGTTAATCCTCTCTGTGGACAAAGATGATCCGTTTAGCCCAATGAGAGGGTCTAGCAACTGATGTGACAATAAATTAGACATCTTCCTAGGTTATAGTTGAAAAGTAGAATAAAAGAGATGACCTACCTCATTCTGATGCTATTCTGATTTCATTTGTTGAGGTCCTCGAACTGTTTGTGTCACGTACTTGTTCCTACTCCTCTCAACATTTGTGTACCTACACAAGTGATCAAGAGACAAAAAAGAATGTAAAGCTAAATAATACATGAACATATATATTTTGGGAAGATGAACCAATAGTTGTATATTATTGGGAAATAAAGGGAAGGTTATGACCAAAGCTTTGATGTTGAAAGGTTCTCATTGAGTCGTAATCCAAGTCCAAGCTAAGAAATCTCCAAGCACTCCTTCTCCAAGTCTAATGAATAGCCTCTAGGCACAAGCTTAGCATAAGGGTGCAAATAGAAATAGACCAAGCATTTGGGAATGGGAAAAGAGGAATTTATAGGCTGGGAGAGGGAGTTAGGACTTCTCCAGAGATAGGATTAGGCCCTTATCTCAAGGAGGTAGGTCATAGTGATAAGAGAAAGAGGCCAAGTTGAGAGGATTCGAACTCATCTATCAGAAACAACCTCGAGCTCGTCACTCTAGAAGATTCTAGATCAGGAAGCTTCTCATCCTCTTTGGGAAAATTACCTTTTTTGGATCATCATGTGTATGAAAGGGAATAAAGCAATACCATTGTTAGCCAAACATAGTGCAACAAGCGACCATCGCTGTTTTAAGTGTCATAAGAGGAATGATTCTCATTTTTTACTTTTCAAGAGATATTTCTTTAGGGAAAGCTCAAGACATTTTCCAAACAAAGTATTAGGAGGAATCTGAGTTGTACACATCAATGAGTATATTTTATAATGATCATGTTTGAGGCACTTTAGGGTATGTCATAGGGAAGTGCAGGAGGCATGACAAAATACAGTGTAACAGATGCGCCCGAGAGCATGAAGGTAGAACGAGGAGTGATGGTTGAGATACTTTACGAGCTATTGCAAGGATGAGGACACACACTCTCAGGAGACCTACAAATCAAGGATGCATATACATATACATATATGAGATCAAGACATGAATCGATGGCATGGATTGCTTGGTGTGCAATCCCCCCATGACATGTTTTGGGGATTAAGGCCCAAGTTTTGACCAAGTATTTCTAAGATCTCTACGAGTTGTGGGCACAGAGCGTGAAAGTATAATAGAGTGATAGGATTGTCTGCCCTTAATTTTGTAGTGTAATGTCAGCTTTAGAGATCTACACATGGTCCGTGGACCATACGATTGTATAAATAGAGTGAGGCTCTAAGTTGTAAAAGACATCAATCATGGAAGGAATGAATAAGATGAAGGCATAAGGTTGAGTCTATGTGTGTAAGTGTGTCTTTGGGTCGTAGAGTAGGGGAAGGCTCTGCAGTTGAGTGTGCAGAGGCCTAGTAGTCCACATCTGAGTGCGTGGACCCTTGCAGATGAGTTCACAAGGTGGATTTGAGTCTATAATTGAGAAGGGAATTAATAAAGAGAAGTTTGGTTATGAATTTTGTGTATCTGTTCTTGGGTTAATACTCGATTAATATAATCTACAATTATACGGTTTATTTACTACACGCATCTGTATGAATGGTTTATGCTGTTAAATATAAATTAAGGCACTCAAATAACTAACATTAGATAATACAAGTAAGATCTTAGGTAATAACACAGAGCGTGACATTCATCCCTGAGTAAGGGCTGCGTGAAGGTCGAACATGAAGCAATGAGGTATGGGAAAGTGCATGAGGCAAGCTGTGCGCAGGGTCAAACCTCAGACCAGTTGACCTCATCAGACATCTCCAGGGTGTGGAAACCTAGTTATAGCACCTTCCCATACTACTTCAGGTGAGACCTTAATCCACGTTCCTCGCCGAAAGGGACAGTAGTACATGGATTTTTTTGGCTAATCAACTCCGAACCTGGGTCATGCCCCAACAATATAACATGGACGTATACATCTAGATGATGAATACTATATGAAAATATCCATAGTATGGGCACAACCATCCAGATAACAAGGATCATCCTAAATATAAAGTCTCACTGTATGGTCAAAACCATCCATATAGTAGAAACATGTGTACAATCATGAATGGCAAATAAATCCATGCAACCTGAGTTATAACAGACAACACTCAAGGTATTGCACTCCATCCTGACCCGATCAACTTACGAATCCTAACATGCGAATAAATGTGTTGAAGTCAAACATGATAGAAAACCACCTGATTACTAGACAAAGATGTTGATTGTTAATAGGTTTGAGAGAAACCACCAATAATGATAATGGCTCTCAAGGTACAACAATAAAATTCATGAATGTGATAATGAAGCTTAAGTCTAAAATTCATGGAATCGCCTAATCGAAATCCAATGAAGAATACCTATCGTGGGATGCGAAGAACTGGCCATTAAGGCATGTGATCTCTAAGGTACTGAAAGGGAGTTTCTAAGTCATTTTCCTAGATAACGAGCTAAAGTTAACAAGAAGCGACTCATCATAGGACAACAATGATGAATCCCCCATCATCGGCATGAAACAAGGAATAAAGTGGAATAATTTTCAAGACTATAACAATGAGTCAAACAATGTATAGGTAAATAACTGCAGATTGGACTTTTCTTGAACATTGGTCACACAACTCTAGAGTTTGCTAGCATCTGACTTGACATAGGAATAAAGGTCATGATGATAGAATGGAATAGTAATATGAGAGGAAAAATGGATCAACCAAACCTGGGAGGACATGTGACTGAGTGAGGATATCCCAAACCCAAAACAATAGCACAAGAGTGGCATGTTCAAGTGTGACATGAGGCCTATACAAAGGGTGTTTCATATTCATTTTTCATCGTTATTTCTAGCCAGAACCCCAATTATTTTTATGACAAGCTTTAAGGGGATAGCACATGCTTGTCATGTAAGTTCATTCTTCGAATGAATCCATCCTAGTAAGTTTTACTAGCCCTAGGAAGGAGAAGCTCGGTCTCATAATGGTGATGAGTCTTTCATTGTAGAAATTTGACGCGTTTGACGTAAAAATAACTCAGTTTCTTTTTCACATTTAGAGAGATTGAAAAAGAGACGAAAAAGAAAACTCCATCATGTCCCTTTTCGTAATTTTTCCCTCGAATCCAAAAATGTACAAAACAATGTCTGAGGGAACCTCTTGACCATGTCAATCAAGGTGTACCTTTTTCTTAAATAGTCAATATCAGCCTGAAAAAGGGGTAAACATATACTGAGGTGATGTTAATTCATTTACTTTAACAAGTTCAAAAGGACGAGTACTTGGAAATATTTTCATTTTTCAAAAGTTAGAAAAGAGCTCAAAGATGACTCCACATGGGTTCCTTTTTCATTTATTTAATGAGTGTGAGAAAAAGATAAAATAAAATTCACTAGAATCAGCCAATGAAGATCACTTTTCTCTTTGAAGGTACCTATAACTACACAATAAACACACTCATCACTGATATTGAGGAAAGCTTTGAAATATTACAAAAATATTGACAAAAATGACTTACAAAACTTATAAATAGCCAAAAGAAATTTCATTTTTTACCATTTTACCATAGTAAGCTATGAAAGTGAATTTGTGCCCTAATTCTCTTGATTTTCAAGTGGCCATTATGAGAGATCCAATGTACTATTTCATGAACCTTCTGCAATAGGTAAGAGACTCATCCTTGCTCTTGTATTTTATCACTTTTTTATGCATTTTAAACAGTAATTTTTATGCTATAAGGGAGGATTTTAAATTTTTAGGGCATCAACAACTATCATGGGTATGGTCATGAAACCTATGATGATTGCACTTGAGCCCAAAGGCTTGCATGATGCCATTTCTCTATTTGTAAAAACAAGCATGATGGTGCTAAGGCTGATTTTTTGGAAAGAAAATCCTCTTTTAAGGAACAAATTGATGATTTCAATCCATGAAAAAAACATTAATTGATGTAAAATGATGTTTTGTAGGAGATCATGGTCTTGGAGTGGAAAGAAAGAGGCCATGAAGATGAAGACTTCCAAGAAACTCAGGATGTTGAATTTATAAATGATCTAAGGAATTACAGGTTGCTAAAATTCTTCAGGACCACAAGGTTAAGGGGTCAGATTAAATTGCTGCCCTATTTGATCAATATATGGGATGTAGATCGAGAGATATTTATTAGAAAAGGCTAGGAACTAGAACTTGAGGAGATGGGTATCTACTTCATCAAGGGATTGTCCCAATCAGGGGAACCAGTCCAACTCTTTTGATCTCGCCAAGGAGGTGACAGTACAAGGACTCTAATCCACATGCATTATCTTGGTGTCGAAATGACCAATGGAGGGAAGGTGAAGATAGAGATAATCACTAGAAACCTCATCTTGAGAATGATTTTCTCACTATGGAATGTGTATTTGGCATGCAAGCCTTGCATGAGGCTTCAGAATCCCAGTTCCAATATTCAATCGCATGTTTTACACCCACGATATTCAACTGGTGTGGAGGCCTTTTGGAAAATATCAAAATACAACTAACCAATGGGAAGGATGGACACCTAAATACTAGGCTTCCGTTCTATATTGGTAACCTTATTTTTAGAGCGAGTGCCCTCATTTTGGTATCATTTAGTAGAGGTACCATATCTTGCTCCTCGAGATCCGAGACTTGTGTGATGGAGTCAATTCATGCCTTGAGGAGGAACGGGTTAGCATATGCATTACCCACCATAACTTTTCACTTGGCTAGAATTCCAACAACTCGTGGTTGATGAATATGCTTATGCTGCCACCAATTTCAGGTGTGATCTAGATCTACCTTTGCCACTAGGAGAACAATGGACTGATGCAGGTAAAAATTTGTCTTTTGGATTTTTTCAAGTTTAATAATTTTTATGAAGTGTAAATTGAGACTCAATTTGTGATAAATTTGAAGATGTGGGACGAAAGAGACCACCAGGCATGTCACCAACAGAACAACAAGTTTCACATCAAATAGTGGACATAGACTATGAAGAAGGGGCAGAACCCTTAGCTGAGATGGAGCACAACTTAGAGGTGATAAATCAAAGAGTCCTAGGGTATACCATTATTGATGATGTTCCAATATGTAGGGAGAGACACATAGTGGGAGTGTTTGGGAGATTGTGTTAACTATTAGGCCGTGTGATCAGAGTGGCCTCATGCTATCATGATCACCATGTAGGCTAATAGCCTTTCCAGTCTTTTACACATTCGTAGGCTTTGAGATCCAAGTGTCCCAGAACACTATTTTTTGATATTTTGATGTAAAGACTCCAACATACATGATATATATAAAGATAGACACACATACACACACACACATACACACACACACACACACACACACACACATATATGTAGGGAGAGACACATAGTGGGAGTGTTTAGGAGATTGTGTCAGCTATTAGGCCATGTGATCAGAGTGGCCTCATGCTATCATGATCACCGTGCAGGCTAATAGCCTTTGTAGTATTTTACACATTCGTAGGCTTTGAGATCCAAGTGTCCCAAAACACTTTATTTTTTGATATTTTGATGTAAACACTCCAACGGACATGAGACACACACACACGCACACACACACACACACACACACACACACACACACACACACACACACACACATACACACACACACATATACATAGGGTCATAGAGTACCCATGTTGTAGAATAAAGGTTCCATGTGCTATGACAAACACCGTCAAAAAAACCAACGTAATATCTTGACAACATCCACATATCGAGTGGAACATAGGGGAAGTAGAAAAACCCATGCCTTCAAATCAAACAAACACACCAAAAATAAAAACACACACTAATGAATTAACACACTAATTTACAAAATTCATTACACAAATTTCATGCATAATAATTCTTCGGATGGAGTCCATTTCCAGACTTATGTAATCAATAAAAAAAGAATAAAACTAGAGTTTCACTATTGACATGACGTGTAAGAATCGACTCGGCCAAATAATAGAGTAAAACTCACAAAAGGTTGTGCCCCCATGCCCGCCGGGCGAGTGAAGGTTACTTGTCATAAGATAAAATTCCCATTGCGATAATGGGAACAAGATAGAGACTCAGGGACAAAATATTGTGAAAGGAGGCAAGAAAAACTTAATCTCATGATGAGGAAAAGGTGCCCCTAGTTGAAAGATTTTGACAATTTCAGGGTGAACTGAAAGGTCAATAATCAGGGTTGCATTGATGTTCCCCATATTGTCCTTTGACAAGACTTCATGCACCAGGACAGGTGTTTGAAGTGGAGGTGTGGGATAATGAGATACAAATGCTTCGAGGCAGGAAGGCAGCTCATTAAGGCTCAGAAGAAATGAAGAACAATGACATAGACCATTCTATGGAGTTTCATCTAGAGATATAACCTCAACGATACTATTTTTGGTGGGGAATGTCTCATTCAAAGGATTAAGAGAATCTGAATAACCAAGCGAAGGAGATGGCACATAAGTGTCTAGGTTCATACTGAAAATAGTATGACATTCTAAAGCATCCATCGAGGGCAAGATAATTTATTGTTAATTTTTCTCCAATGGATTTAAAGGCATACAATTGCCAAATAAATCAATTTGATCCAAGTAGGAATGATCCAAGGATCCATACAAAACTAAAATCATATTGATTGAATTAACATACAGAGGTGGGAGAGTAAAAGGACTCATTAAAGTTGAGTCTTTGAAGAGACCTACCCCCACACTCTCATAAGGAATTTCAGAATTTCCCATGTAAGGGACATTGTCGTTTGATGAACTAGAAAAAAATAAATATAGTTGATCAACAATGACATTTTTTCCTTCGTGAGGAAAACGAAGCACTCTGAGCAAAGAAAAAACCACAAAAAGCATAGTGTGGGTCCAATTTCGTCTGAGAAAAAGGTTGTAGTTGAGATTCACATCTACAATTTCTACGCTAATTCAATGGTCTTTCCTTCCAATGTAATTGGAAAGTTCATGAGAATACTGTAGCGTGCCTCTTGAGCCTACCTTGAGAGTTAGATACCAGACTCCCTATTTTGGAAAATTTTCCTCTTTACAGTTAAAATTAGGCTCTTGCCGAGAGTACATTGAGTCTGTCATTATATAATCTTTATTACTTATATAAGGTGGATCTATGACGTGGACTATGTCCATCTATAAGCTATTATGTCAGTAAATCTTTTGTCATACTTCACGAATGGTAGAGAGGATTTAATTAAAACATGTAGTCAGTAACACTCCTTGAAAACCTCACATAAGCATTAATGAACATTTATTTGAGCTTAAGGTAACTAGCATGGCCGCATGGCTAGGAATAATGATCATAAACCTACATGCCTAGTCAAATGGTTCAGTGATATATATTTTATGTAACATACAGAAGCAGTTAGAATAACCTCATAGGATGCCATTCTTTTGACATGCATGGCTTAGAAAATATCCAATCTTTTATTATACCATTTTGGAGCATTGTTCCCTAACTGGTTTGCATGCACCCACATCTCATGCCATTAGTTCTCTCACACCTTAATCTATAAATTACCATCTTATGAAGTTAATTCCATAGAAACATTAATGAGATCATTAACATAAACATCCTACCATTATCATACTCAAAAAAATGTTGTCATGTTTCTTATGTGCAATAGTCACATGTAAATTCTAATCATAAGTAAAAAATAGCTCCATGGCCTAGCTAATACAACTACATAATATGTCTTTTCTTTTGAAGGCAAATAATGTCTCAAGCATTACCATTTACCTTAACAAGGGATTGGATATACCAATACTACATAAGATCTACACATTGATCCTTTAACAACCTAAATTAGAATTTCATTTCTATGCCAAAATTATTGCATGCATCCATATAACATTATCTCATAAATGACATGATAACAGGTAAATATACTCATGTATAACAATCACATGTAATTCCTTCAATCATTCTCATTACTAGAAAATTCATACAATTTCTTTGATAGGCTAAATAAACTTAAAACAAAGAAGGAATAAATCATCATACAAAATTTTCAACGCAGTGAGTCCGACTAAAACATCACTTTGAGGGAGGAGCACCACCACACAACCATGCATCACCTCTGATTCCCCCTGAGCCAAAGATCTTGCCAAGGATTAATTGTCCTCAATTGATCAATGCACTGGGTATTTAATACTCTCTTTCATGATTTAGTTACCATTAGCGGCGCCCTACTTTATGGATATTTCCATTTGCCTAGGTATTTTCTGGAAACGATAATCATTATCTCCCACGATGCTTTTCCACATAAAATCTCACATTTATGTCCCATAAAGCTTTTATGTCTAATGGATCTTTATCTCCCATCCATCTGATGGATTCGTAATCCATCCTAGCTTATCTAGAATTACATCTAGAAGATTTATCATGAAAGATTCATCTCTATCCCTTTCCTCATGGGATTTGGAAAGAATCTCCTCTCTCTTGGTGCTCTAGCCTCTGAGTGATTTATTTTATTAATTTATTTAAAACACATTTTCTTTTCATATTACATCTCACCTTGCTTTCCTCATCTTAGTTTTAGAATAGTTTAACCCAAAAAGGAGGGTATCAGACCTAGCTTTCCCTAGCTTATGTTTACAACATTTAACACACAAGGAAGAATATCACACCTAGATTTAACATAGTTTAGGTTTACAATAATTTAGTACACAAGGGAGGGGTGTTACATACTCCCCCCATTAAATTTTACATTGTCCTTGGTGTATCCCTGCATCATGTCGTCGTTAATAGGTAGCTGGTTTCTGAATCAACAACCCTCCTCGCCTTGCCATCTACTGCATTTTTCTAATGTACATTAGTCACAAGGAGTATTCCCAACACATCTCCTTCTATAGCTACATCAGTCTCAAGGATTGCTCTCCTTTCATAGCTACCTGTAGCATTTTTTTCCAACTACTATGAGAATTTATAGATGAAAAATTTTAACTCTAATAAATATCATAATCTTTTACTTAATATTATTGAAGCAGATATTTCCTATCATTTATTTTATCTGAAGAATGCATGTCCTCTACTTGCATTCTTTCAAGCCTTTTTGTTCTTATAGAACACCTACTTCTTGTAGTCTCTCTACAAACAATAACATAAATAAAATACTATCAGCATTAATATGCTGCAAGTCATACAACTAGTTCATATAACAATATTATATTATAATATATATATATATATATATATATAATATATATATATATTCATCGTAATTGTATGTATGACAAAATGTGATTAACCACAGTTACTTATACCAAAATTACTTTTCTTCTTCTAGGTAAACTCCAGGTTTGTTTACCTGGCCAGACATCTATCTAATGACTCTATGCATACCTATACACAAGGTATGTTATACACACCAATACACATTTCATATTTTTAACCTTGTAGAATATGTAGTCATTCGGTCCCATATGTATTGTTGTACATAGTACATATGTGGTACAACCTATAATACCATCCTCATGGTATCACCTGCATGACATAAATTTTATCCACATATTTTTCCACGATGTTTTTATCATACCAAAATTCCTTTATCTTTAACTGTGTTCATTTTTCAAGGAATTTTTATGATCATGGTTCATCTATGTAATTAATAAAGTCTTATTTCCACTCTAAATCAATTCCAGATATCAATCACATAGTATTGTATGCATGCATATTTTCGTCTTAATCATACCTTCTGCTTAATGTTCTAAAGTAGACTATTAACTCATAAATTTTGAAGTTTAATATTCATAAGATCATTAATTCATCTTGTATGTCTTACCATTTCTCTTTTACATTAAAGTTTTTACTACTTTTAATTGTAAGTGTTTATGATCTCAGGGTATTTACATGTTAGCTCATCCTTACCATTAAATTACCCTTTACCAAGAGATCAGTTATCAATTTTATGAATTCTTGTTTGAACTACGCAACATTTCATTATGTTGTCCAAACACCTCATCAATGCAAACCAATAAGAGGACCTCTCAAAATTGCTTGCATTTTTATTTAAATGATATCAATATGTTTAATTGACCCAATGGTCCATACCATTGGTGCTACTTCATCCACTACTATAGTTTGCACTCAAAGATACTTATAGGTTCTATTATCCATATCCATGAAAAGATGCATATGTCCTAGATATCTGTTTTAAGTTAAATTTCCCCTTAACCATACTTTCTTCCAACTGAAGAACAAACCACATTGTATGTAGATGTATTTATCAAAAGATTAATTTGAATGCCAATTTGTGCAGGTTATATAGCCTTATATTGTAGCATGGTCTCACCATCCATTACTTTGGTATACTTTCATAGAAATTATACCATTTAATAGTTTTTTTGTAGAATGATGACCATAGTTGAATATCTCACTAGAATCATAGTCTAGTTTTATGCGAATTGTGATTCTTTCATTCATGAAGGAAACCTATCTAAGTGTGAAACTTGAGTAATGATATATTCCTCCCATATGCATTACTTGTTATTAATCTTAAAAAAATAGAACATCATTAATTTTAAGGCATTTTGTCCTGATTGCATGCTATAACACTTTAGTTATAAGGTTTTTCCTATTAGTACTATTAATAACCTTTAATTTCCTTATCCAACCTGACTCTTAATGTAGTCATGCATAATCTTCCTACTTGCTATTAACACCTCACATCCCAAGCATGTATGCTAACAAAATATAAGATCAATATAGTTCAAGTAACTCAAATCCCTTGCATGGAGGAAAAACCAAATGTCTACATGCTATGCATATTTGTAAACATTGATCGTAGCATAAAATTGATTCTACAAGTCACAAACCACCAATATTTTCTCAACAAAAGTATGCCCAACATCTAAGCAACAAAAAATATAGTCTATCGCAACATAACAACAACTCCACCCTACTTTACTAATATAATCATTAGGTCAACCACACTCTTTCCTTCTACATAACATACTCCCCTTTAATAGGCATTGGTGTAACCAACATCTTTATGATTGTTGAGCAATGACTTTTACTTTCTTTCAACATTAAGAGACTATAAATACCATAATTCATTAGGAAGTTCTTACATGGAAGATTCATGTGACTCTTTACTATGCATGGATATTAAGCATGATCCTTTTTTAAACATGTATATCTGAATTAACACTAAACCACACCATGATAACACATACAATTCATGACAATGCATGGGTATATGTATCATTACATAATAGTAACACGATGAGACAATTCTAGACTCTCTATTATACAACCCTCCTTTCAAGCATTACACGACTTATTTAGCCAGGCATCTACACACCAATTGTACCATTTTTCATTTATTCCCCAATTAAAATTTAAGACTTAATTTATTTTTCTTACTAAGAAGTATGTTTGTCATGCCTCCATTTCCTTCCAATTTGGAAGGGCTCATATTGGTTAGATATTTACACTAGAACCTTATCTATATCAAACATATACATGAAGATATTCTCTTAATTTTCATAATTTCATACACTTAAGAAAATACTTATAAGCTTAACATGATATTCCATAAATCAAAATCATTTGCCCTTGCTTCTTATTAATCACCTTGGTTTATTTATGGTATAAAAAAATAGTTATAGGTACCAGTATGCATATCCAACGCATAGATCATGGTATATAATAACATGTTAAAATAGATTCCCCTTAAACACATTTTTCTTAAGGATAAATTATACTCCAAAATGCATTGTATATAGGCTAATTATATGAAAATAATTACGCCATTTCATAGTTTTACATGCTATTTATAATAACATTCAATGTTGCCTCATATATCTATATATAATATAATATATAATAATAATAATAATAATAATAATAAAAATATGTCCTATGCTATTAATAGTGCCAACTCTCTATGCATCACCATTTACATGAAAAAATATCAACACTCTCTCAAGTTCCCATTATTTCATCTAACACTCTTCGACGTTTGTGTGTATATATATATATATACAAGCTCTTTAATGCATATGTATGCTCATTATTATTTCAATAACATGTAGGTTTTTGTTGCATAATATTGATGACTACATAATGACTGGTGTGTTAACGCTGATATTCTTGGGTTCTTAAATGGAAGTCATTCTTCTCCACCAATTTTAGCTGTAATTTCAGTTTTTAAAATTTTATTCTTCTACAATATTACTAATATTTAAAGATATATTTTTGTGTGTTGTAGACATATTTGGGCATTGAAACCACAATCACATATGTCGATAAACTAAGGGCTTCTAAGTCCGTAAAAGTGTTGTTTCATACGCTAAAGGAGCAAGGTCAGTTGTTCTCCCTCACAAACTACTCAGAACTGGTCAAAACTGGACCATATAGACTACTCAGTGTTAAGGGTGCGATGCATCTCACCTGCCACATGCAAAAAGTGCGATGCATACTGAAAAGCCCTTCTGTGGGGTGCGATGAGTGAGAGTAGACAAATGACAGAGGCAGTTGGCTAGGTGGAAACCCAGAGAATCTTCTCGAAACTGCCCATTTGACACTTGCCTCTCTGAATTTTCCCAGGGATGAGTAAGAGATCATGAATCTCCAAGTGGAACCAATAATTATCATAGAGAGGACACTAAGCAAAATCCTAGGAGCTGACTCACCCACCTACAAACATCTATATATGGATCCCTCATCCTAGAGATCCAAAGGTTGGGATTTAGTATTTTGTAAGGAAGTGTTGTTGGTTTCTCTGTGCAACATTGTTGGGTGATCTAAGCTTTTCATCAGGTGAAGAAGGGCTTTCATGCCGGGAGGATGGCACTGGTTTAGATCAATGGTTTGTAATCCTCTCTTCTACTCTTTCTATCAGCAAAGCTATTTGAGTTTTCCTCCATATTTTTGTATGTCCAAGTTGATATATGCATTTGTATGGTCAATATATAACTGATCCTATATTGCTTATGATTGTAGATCTCTATGCTTTGATGGTATTTTGCTGCTTTGACTCCACATGTGTTCTTGCGGGACAAGCAAGGAAGGAGTGGCAAAGATCTGTCAAAGGGGAGAGGAAACAAGCAAGGAGTCAAGCAAAAGACTGAGGTTGGTACTCTTTTCTTCTCTCTCATATACTTCTCGTAAAGGAAAACGCAAGTAACTTTAGTTTGTTTATTTCTAATATAGCTACCCGTCTTAGCGGGACAAATAGCTCTAAGTGGACACTAGTTTTCCTGATAACATTGTGTCCTCTAGAACTTGGTTATTGGTATACTAAATCATTTCACGCAATGAAATTTTCACATTCCAAAAGGTTAACATAGAAAATCTATATAAAAAAACATTTTTGGGTAATCACAAAAACTAATATTCATTCGAGATCTATGAGCATCTCGACTTTATCAAGGCTCAAAACAAAAATATTCAACACTTTACACAATCAACAGAATATATATATGTATTCATATAAATTAGGTTGGTTTTACATAAACACCAATCCTCCAGAAACCATACGCTAAAACTAATCATGCATGTTGATAATAACCTAACTATGGGGTTAGTGCATTATGTCTATTGACCACATAGAGTAGGTTTGGGGTTCATACTGACAGTGGGAATATTTCTCTAGAACCATATATATATATACCATATATATATACCATATATATATATATATAGAGAGAGAGAGAGAGATATTTGTCAACCCCTGTTGAAAGTCCAACAACCATCAATCAGTCAAGAAATCAATCTGACGCAAGAAGTGCCATGGCATAGGACATAAGGGTAGGGTGTGTGCATAACGCATCCACATTTACAATAGTAACCATGGATATCCCCTCATTCATAGGTCTAAAGGTATAATTTTCCAGGATCGCCTACCGACTAACCGGTGCATTTACTCATTTAAAAAAAAAAATAGGTATCGTTGAGAGCACAACCATATACTGCATTACTCTCCCTCAAAACAACTCAAAATTTTCCATTTAATTAGCGAATCCCAAACGATATATGAAAATACCTTTCTAGGGTAAATATAAAACCTATTTTCATTCATATCTAACTTCCAAAAATAAAAATGCCCACAACGTAAAAAGTAATAAGAAAAGAGAATTGTAATATATATAATATATATAATATAAAAATTTATATATATATATATTATAATATATATATATAGATAGATAGAATAGATATAGATATAATATATATATATTATATATAAAGAGAGAGAGAGAGAGAGAGAGAGAGAGACTTCTCTCTCTTCTCTCTCTCTCTCTATATATATATATATATATATATAGGTAACGACCCTACAACATATAATGACCCCAAAAAGACTTAAAAATTTAATGTTCAATTACCTGTGTCTCTTTTCAATTGTTTTTTTCCTTAGGAGGTGGGCATGAGAATCTAGGTGGAGGGACAGACCACAATCCGTCGAGGCTCCTGGGCTAGTTTAAGTCAAGCATCACACTACTTCCTTCTCATGATTGTCACCTTGCACTTGACATCAATGTTCAACAAAAGTGCGTACGTGCACTAACCCTTCTCAACACATCAGTGTAGGCTCGTGCCTGATGAATTCTCTTCCACCTGATTCGTCACCTATAGGGTGGCTTCCACCCTTAGGAATGTTGTGAGTTCCTCTGAAAGGAGGACATAGGAAACTACTAGGTCGAGAGTAAAAGACATGAATTATGGTCAGTGCAAAAAAAAAAAAAAGAAAAAAAAAAAAAGAACTACATCTTTTGATATCATGTTGCAGTAATCATTAATTATTTCACTCGACAATCATGTCACTCAAAACTGTTACAAAACCTATTACACACCATGGTTTATTTTTATAATGCAAGACATATATGAAGACATGAACCTCGGAGTGCAACATTAATGGCGTGTTGACACTCACCACATGTAGATTATGATAACCCTATTAGGTACAAAATTTGTTAGCCACAATACATTGAAATGAAGAAATTTCAATCCTTAAGACAATGTGTGTTGTTTGGGTTTCAAAACCCTAACGGGATCTATTGATCCCAATCTCTATGTTGCCTCCCCTATATACGAAAAAAACAAAATGTGTTGACACAAGATAATGCTTATCATTTTGAATTTTTTTTCTAGAGACAAAGTATTTGTGAATTCATAATAGAGGCATTTTCATGATGTGGAAGGAATACAATCAGATTGGCACAAAGGAAACAATAGTTTAATGCTTTTTCCATGTAGTGATGCTTTAAAATCTAAGGAAGGCAAGTTTTGTGGAGTTTCATAGTAATCATGCTACTTTAGCAGCCTTTTCTTTATTCCAATATTGGCATGACTAGAAAGCTATCGCTTTGCCATACCATTTCTTGAAAATAATACTAAAAGCCACCACCCTCATGACACCAAGGCTTACGTGCCAATGGCGGTTATAGTTTGATCTTATCTCATAAATCTCGATACTCATACCTTTTTAGATAAATTCATATCTGTATTATAGAAAACTTATGTTTTTTTTTTAAATTTCATTCGTTGTTGTTACCATTCTCTGAGTATTTCTGGGGAAACCCTATCATCCTGCAACCGCCTTCAGATCAATGAATGATCGAAGAGGTGACGATTACTTTCACTTGTTGTATTATTTTTTATTTTTTTCCTTGGAACATGTTGTTGCTTAAGAACTATTCTTAGACAAACACTATGTTTTTTTTTTAACAGTGCATCGGAAGAAAACATTCCATCGAGAAGGACGACCAATTCTTAGCTTGTACCTACAACTCTACAATGGTTGTTTCATGCAAGATGATCTCCCTAAGAGAATGAACATTCCCGCTAGATACTAAGCATTGAGAAACCTAATCAATGGATGCTAACCTTTGGCGAGAGGATTATCAGTAGAAAACCTCATTCTCCTACTATATTAAGAAAGATCTATAAGCCTTACAATGTCTACTTTTGGAGTGATACAAAGTAACAAACTAACAACCGTCATCTATAGAATGGTGGGCGAATGCATGGAGTTGTAAATTTCAAAGGTGGATTCACATTCATGTGCCTCTGTAATGTATAATCTTATCTTAGCTACGACAAGGTCAATGCATATACTCATGTATTTATGTCTTATGACAAAGCGATCGATCGTCCCAAAATGAATTTCCACTTGATGTGTTGACCCATCATAATTAAGAAACGGATTTTACCCTCAATGTTTTTAAACAATTACATACTCAGCGTGCATTTCTCATTATGCCCAAATCAGATTTTATCTCACCATTGTGACATTAGGGATGAATCCACTTATGCCATTAATTGCTATAATACATACCAAAAGTATCTACGTTAAAGGTAGGTGATGGGGGAGCGAGTTTTAATTTGATACAAATTCAAGGTTGATTGGAGTTTTTCATGACATCTTAATACAAAAAAATTGACTTAATACAAAAAAATTGACACTATACAGTCTGTCATGAAGTCATGTCTCGATTTCAATCTAGATGGGTAGAAGTCAACATCTTTCCATCATGCATAGAACTCTTCATTAAATTTAATTGCTTGTTCTAATTAAATTATCATGCACAACTTAATGATTCCTCAATAATTTCTCAATAAACCATGTTAACAATTGGATTCAACCTTAATGAATCCTAATTTTATTTAATGTCAAGAAAACTAATAATGTATTAACATGTTCTAAGTTTCAAGATTCAATTTCATCTTTATGGATATTGGGTTATTTTCCATATCAATATTTTCTATTTGAAACCTGTCAACAAAACTCTACGGAGGTGGATTAGTCCATAGGCCTTAGTGTTTGAACTTTGGGCTTTGATACCATTTGTAACACACCTCTTGAGCCTACCTTGAGTGTTAGATACTAGGCTTCCTATTCTAGATTTTTTTCCCTCTTTTACAGTTAAAATTCAGCTCTTGCTAAGAGTACATTGAGTTTGTCATTATATAATATTTATTACTTATATAAGGTGGAACTATGATGTGGACTTTGTTCATCTATAAGATATTATGTCCGTCAATCTTTTGTCATACTTCACGAATGGCAGAGAGGATGCAATTACAACATGCAGTTAGTAACACTCCTTGAGAACCACATAAGCATTAATGAACATTGATTTGAGCTTAAGTTAATGAGAATGGCTTCATGGCTAGGAATAGTTATCATAAATATACATGCATAGTCAAATGGTTTAGTGATCTATCTTTTATGTAACATAAAAAGGAAGCTAGACTAGCCTCATAAGATACCATTCTTTTGACATGCATGGCTTAGAAAATACTGGATCTTTGATTACAACATTTAAGAGCATTGTTACCTAACTAGTTTTCATCCACCCACATCTCATGCCATTAGTTATCTCACACCTTAATCTACAAATTACCATATTATGAAGTTAATTTCATAGAAACATTAACAATATCATTAACATAAACATCCTGCCATTATCATACTCAAACAAATGTTGTAATATTTCTTATGTGCAACGATCACATGTAAATTCTAATCATAAGTAAAAATAGCTCCATGGCCCAAGTAATACAACTACCTACTATGTTTGTGTTAGCTTGAGGGGTGTGACCTAGTTTCAATGTTAGTTAGCTAAAGAAATCCTACACTACTGGCCCTTTCGGCATCAGCCCATGCAACGCGGATAGAAGTCTCACCCAAAGAGGTATGGGGGGATGCTAGAACCAAGTTTTTGCACCCATGAGATGGTCCTGATGTCGATTTATAATAGTTATACTTGACTTCACGCAAGTAGCTTAGCCCTCTATTCCACCCTTCCTTACCTTCGCAAAAGGGTACAATTGTCTTTGACCTAGCACTAACCTGTGGCTCAGGGACTTTTGCATTGCTTGGGTAGCGAACAATGATACCTCCCAAACTACTCTAAGAGTGTTACTTATCTTATTAACCGATATTAGCTAGCTTTATGTAAACAGATGTTCTTACTTGTGTTTACTTAACTAACACATCTACATACATCCACGCATCATATAAGCATTATAAGTGAAATTCATACCCAACATAACAAGATTCATAAATAGGAAATAAGGATGCAAAAATTTTGGAATACTTCTCTTCATTGATAATTCTAGATGATTACAGACTCGAACCACCCTGTGCACTTAGTTGCAGGGGTCAATGCACTCAGCTGCAAACTTCTCTGCCAGGCCTCTGTGCACTCAGCTCCAGAGCCTCTACCTACGCTATGACCCAAACTTAGACTTCTTTCTCTAAAGATATGACTTTCTTCTTCTTGATTACTTGTTGTCCATCTACTTAGAGCTTAGCTCTATTTAGACAATCCCATGGTCCATGACCATGGGCAGATCTTCTACAGCCGACATTACATTTCCAAAATAAGGGCGGACAACCCTATGACTCTTTAACACCTATGCGCTCCGCGACCTCAACATGCAGAGTATTTATACTTGGATTGCAAAATTTAACCAAAATATGGGCTTTTAGCCCCAAAACTACCCTTGGGGGATCCCATGCCCAACAGGTCCCCGACGCAAACATCATGGCTCGCCCTTGAGTCACTTTCTAGGCACGGAGATCTTAGTGAGAAGACCTCCTAGGTCCGTTTGGATAAGTGCAACGTTCATAGCACACTGAGCGGCCACCTACTAGACTTCTTCCACTCTCTTCTTGGTGACTGCCGCTGAGCTGCCACCCTGAAGCTTTTGATGAGTTACCTGCAGTGTTGCGAGCTTTCCTTCAATGGAATATGTGATCGTATATGCCTCATCTATCCATGACTATAGGTGCACTTTTAAGATCGCTTCTTTGTGTCAAGCGACATCCACCTGTTCATTAAGCACCTTTGCCTCCTGCATCCATGAGAGCCTCTATGTAAGGGAATCCATCTATGCAGTCCCTTTGACCCCAACCTATATTTGTTGTAGCTTGTGTGTCTCTGTCTCGAGGTGCTCCACATTCGGGTCCTCCTGTAGAGTAGTCAGGAAATCGAATGAATGTTCAAAAAGTCACGTGAAATTTTCTATTACACTGTCAATCACTACTACTGCTGTTGCAACATTGGGGGCACACTATTCCCTAACTTTTTCCAGAGTTGAAGGCTAAGTCCTCAACTGCAATTCTATGATCTACAGGTTCAGGTTGAGTTGAATCCTGGTCATCTCTAGTTGAGCATCATGCATCCTTGTGGGCAATATGTGGATGTGTGCCTGAACCAGTTCTTCTGCTTGAATGTCCAACTCCAGGTTCAACATGCTTCCTCTGCAATCTGCATGATATGCTTATTTGTTCCATTGCCTCGTTGAGATGCAGGCCTAACTACTCCATGTTGATGCACTACTCTCTCATCACCTGTAGAGCGCGACTCTCATGGGCTCGATGATCCAGATTTAAATAGGAACGCAAAAAATTAAAGAAATAACCATAAACACAAAGATGCAACTGAAATAATGCTTCATTTCACTAATGTAAGATACTAAAATATGCTTACAAACAAAAATGGAAATGAACCAGCTAAGGTGATGGTAGCTTATCTCTGAGAAGATATGTGGCGAATACATGCCTCTGAACTATGTTACAATGAGGCTTGAAGGACTATTTATTGTTGTGAAACAATGGAAAACCCTAAACATCCAAAAACCTAACCCTAGAAGATGAAACACTAAACTGTGGGCCCCATTTGGGTAAATTGGTACATCAACTTCCTAGGGTTGTAACTTTGGCACACAATCTCCGTTTGACGTGCACAATATCTCGTTAGAAATATATATTTCAGTGATACAAATTTGGGAAGAGAAACATTAGACCATGGAACAACATTGCTCAAATTTTTCCCAAAAAAATGTCGTTTAGGGCCTTAAAATGGCTCCGGAAGTTCAAGACCTGAAAAATGCTAAAAGTAGTAAACTGTGTTATAAATAAGGAAACTGAAAAGGTGAAAGAAAAAATGGTGGGGGTCCCAGTGGACTTGGCGGGTGGCCACTGATATAAACCTGGATCATTCCCCCCCCCCCCTTAGGATGCAATGGTCCCCATTGCATTGAGTTCCTCCATGAGATGAGGAAACTTCTGCTAAACTTGGTCATTGGTGAGCCACTTGCCATGGTGAAGGAATTGGCCTTCTTTGACAACTCGATACAGTTGGGTATTATGTTTGCGAGTGTGCTTGATTTGTGTGTCCATGATCGAATCAGTTGTAGCCTATTCCACGCAATCTAGATTCAACTTTATGGGTGTGAGATGTTCAGAAATGTGAGATGTGTCTAGTAATGGTGGAAAGTATGGCCGAAGGTGATCCACATTGAACATTGGTTGCAGGCCAAGGAATGGGGGAATGCAAATGCATTGTCTCCCACAGCCTTGGTAATGCTGTAAGGACCATATTGTAGTGGTATAATTTTCCAATAGGATCTAGTAAGGCATTCCTTTTGCAAATGCAACCAAACATTGTCACTGACTTAAAACTTGTGTGGCACCTGATGTTGATCGTGTCACTACTTGTACTTGGCATTTGATTTCTCCAGAATGTCATGGACCTACTGGTGAATATGTTGGATGTGCTTACTGAAGTTGTTTGCCTTATCTATTTCAGATTGGACATGAGCCAAATTTGTGTGAGTAGCTGCAAATGGCATGGCCACATCAATGGGATATAGTGGCTGGAATCCCAAGCCCACCTAAAAAGGAATATCGCCAGTCGAGATGTGGAGCGCTGGTTATAGCTATGCTGAACATAGGGGAGGCTCTTGTACCATGTGCGTGGATGCTTTGAGTTGTACATGCGAAGAATGTGTATGATCATCCTGTTGAAAACCTCTATTTGGCCATCAGTTTGAGGATGGAAGGTTGTGTACTTAGTGAGTTTTTTTCTAGTATTGACCATACTGGACCAAAATGTACTAAGGGACCTACTGTCTCGATCTGAGATGATACATTGTGGCATCCCGAAGTGTACCCACACTCGTTCAAGGAAGTGTTTAGCAGTGGCTTCTACTGTGATATTATTTTTACAGGTCACCATAATGGCCATCTTCGAGAACCTGTCGATGACCAAAAAGACACAATCATTTCCATGCTTAGTGGAAGGAATCCTTGACATGTAATCCATGGGGATGGATTCCCAAGGTCAACTCAGGGTAGGTAGCGGGGTATAGAGGTCTTGCTTCTTGATGGTTGGTTTCGCAATGGCATAGGCGGTGCATGATATGATGTACTTCCCAACATCCTACCATAGATTTGGCCAATAGAAATACTTATATAGTACTTCCATTGTTTTCGCGACCCTAAAATGGCTAGTAGCCCAACTATAGTGTGCTTCCCAAATCATCTTGGCACGCTCACTTGAAGGAACACAAAGGTGACCTAGGTGGCATAACAGGGCATCTTGGAGGTGAAAATCTGGAACATGCTGACCCTCCTAGAGTGTTTGGTATGTGTGGCCGAATTCTAGGTCACTTTTGTAGAGAAGTGGCCAGTCAGAGGTCTCATGCCCAGAAGAGTTGAGCACGGTGGTTAATGTCATGATCAGTGGTTGACTAAGGAAATCTGAAATATTATTGGTGTTGCCATTCTTATACTTTATACTCAAATGGAAATGTTGTAGGTATGTGGACCACTTCTGATGGCACTCATTCTGTAGTTTCCCTTGGGTTTGTATGAACTGTAGGGGTTGGTGATCTATGTGGACAACTGTTTCCTTCCCCGAAATGTAATGCTTCCATTGTTGGTAGGACTTCACAATGGAATACATCTCCTTGTCATAAGTGGGATACTTCCAGATTGTGTGAGACACTGTGATATGCCACTAAATCCTTGTGTTGAGTAAGGATTTCCCCAATATAATTGTCAGAGGAATCTGTCTCGACCTCAAATGGTTGTTGCAAGTCTAGTAATGTGAGCACTGGTGCCAGCAGAGGTGATCGCTCAACTCTATGAATGCCTTCTATTGAGATTTAGACCAAAATAATTTTTCTTTCGCTCCTCCCTTGGTGACTTGACTCAAGGGCCAGGTGATATGAGAAAATCCCAACACGAACCAATGGTAGAAGTTGGAAAGGCCTAGAAAGCTACGGAGCTCTGTTAGAGTGGTTGGAGATGGCAAATCCTGAATGACTTGGACCTTGACTAGATCCACATGCACCCCCTGTTCGTTAATAATATATCCCAGATACTGAACCTTGGTCATGTCGAAAGTGCATTTCTCCAAATTGGAACATAACCTGTGTTGCCACAGTGTTTGGAGAGCCTATTAGATGTGGTGGAGGTGCTCTTCCAAACTTTTGCTGAAGATCAGGATGTCATCCAAGTGTACCACTAGAAATGAGTTGGTGAATTGCCAAATGATGTCATCCATTAGCCTCATGAAGGTTGTAGGAGCATTCATAAATCCGAAAGGCATAACCAACCATTCAAAAAGGCACACTTTGGCTTTGAAGGAATTCTTCCACACATCGAAGGGTTTGATTGGTACTTGGTGATATCCTGACTTCAACTCGATCTTGTTGAAATATTTTTCCCCATTTAGTTGGTTGAGAGGCCATCAATCAATGGGATTAGGTACCTATTATGGACAATGACCTTGTTCAGCACCTGATAGTCAATACAGAGTCTCCAAGTCCCATCCTTCTTCTGTACCAACACGATCAGGCTCCCGTAGGGTGATGAACTCATATGAATGTAACCTTTTTGCAATAGCTCTTGAATCTACCTCTTGATTTCATCATTCTCCAAAACAAAGCACCGATATATTGGCCCATTAGGCAACGAAACACCTAGGGTCAGATCGATGGAGTGCTTGACCTGATAATGCAGAGGAACCCCTGCGGGGGATGTGAAGATGTCCTCGTACTCCTTCACGACCTTGTCCATCTGTATTTGTCGTGCAGAGGGGCCTTGTCTCGTGGTCCTAACCACCGTCTTCTTCTTTCCTTAAGCACATATCATTACGAAACCAAATTTCCCGGTTTTGGAAATGAGCTTATTGCATTGTTTTGCAGTAATCAAAGAGATGGCAGTAGGCAGTGCTACCTCTGGTATCCCGTACAACTTATTTCCCAATGTAATAATAACAACATGGGGCCTTGATTCATACACAACATGTTGCTTCCACAAGTATGGTTTTCCTAATAATACATCATAAAATTCAAGGGGAGCAATGTAACATAACACCTCATCCGTGAAGGGCTTGATGTTGTATGTTAGGAAACACTACTAGCTCATGCAAAGATCCCATCCTTGGTGAAGCCACCTAATGGTGTACGGTTGTGGATGTGTTGTGGTCGATAAGCCTAGCCGCTTCATGACCTCTGCCAAAGTGAGGTTATTTTGGCTCTTGTTGGGGAAAAATGATTTCCTATCATTTAATTTTTCAAATCGAGGGTTTTGTAAACTTGTGAAGGAAGTGTGCACTGTATGTGTTAGAAATTGTCTTTCAGTTTAGATCAATATAACTACAAAATAATGAAAAGCACTTCATCTAATCTATGAAATCAAACAATTAAAATGACATTCAACTAATCTATGAAATAAAAAACAACTAATGTATTCTTATTTACTCCAACATTCAATTGTGAAGTGTTACCTTCTTGAGATGATATGTAAGCAATTGTTTATACTTTAACTTCTAAAGTCCTAGAAAAACAAGTAAAGTGTGCAGAAAATAACTCAGTAATTGCATGTGTTAAATATTCAATCATTCAATCTTGAAATATGATTAAATCAATTTCTTAATATGATCTTTAGGAATATCAGTTAATGCAATTAAATGAGGATCTTGAAAGCAAATATAAAAGAATGAAAAAGTAAAGCTCAATGATTGCATAGGTTGAATATTCAATCACCCAATTTGAAGTCACCTTCTTAGCCTGATCCTTTAGTCAATTATACAATGAATTGATGGTTTGATCTAAGAAAGTAAATTACAGAACATGAAAGGAAACAAAATAACTATGAGCACTTATGTCAACTTAATCCAATTAAAAAATACATAAATCTTCCCTATTGAAATGTTTTTAGAGAAGCAAAGATTACATAGTCATTCTAAAACTAATACTATGAAAGCAAATGAACTTTAATCTATAAAATAAATTAAATCTCACAATCATTAGATGGCCATTTCAATGGTGTATGAGGATGGAAAGTGAAGAAGCTCCATATGCAAGCAAAACTAAATCTTCAAATCTCCAAGTATAAGCTCCAAATTCTCTATTAAAAACATGAACATTTCCCCAACTTTACACATGCCTTTCAAAGCAGAAGGCTCTCCTATTTATACAAAAACATAAGAAGCTACCATATTTAATGACGATCCAATAAAATCTCATATAGTTACAACCAAATAGCTCATAATGAGATACATATCTCCTAAGTGTCTCATAGATTTCTAATCGAAATAAGAAATGATGAGACACCTCATAGAGTTACAATCCAAATAAGACACATATCCTTCTCTCACCTTTATCCAAATCTCCTTTGAAGGGAATTCGAATTTGAGCATTGGAGGCCACATAAGGGTGCCTTGGAAGCTTCCAAATAACCTACACATGTCATGAAACTGAAGCCACATATATAGATACATGTAATCATGTTAATTTCCTAGTTTTTAATCATAAATTCACTTTAAACACATAAAATAAATAACTTCGGTAAATAAGGATCCTAATCCATATATTTATGAAAATGGTGGCTAATGAAATATTATATGGTTATGGAGTTGCAACATGTCAGTGAAAATGGTGGCGATAAAGGCGAAAGTGGATGTCATTTTAAAGACATTTTGGAGGCCCAACATACACCCCAACTAGAGTAATTGCATGTCCTCATGAAAATATCACATTAATTCCTTCGATTTTCTCACAACGTCTTCGATTTTGAATGAGCTTGGCTTATATCAGATGTCCTTAAACTTTGCATTTGACAATTTCATTTACTTTTGCAAAGTATTCCTTGTCATACATTGAATTGCAACATGTTTGGTTGGTTCTTGTGTTTCAACCAAATTCTAATTGGTATTGGTTCTTGCGTTTCAATACATTTTTACTTTTTGTTGCAGCAAGATTCATTGAACATATTTAAGGATGCATCTTTAAAATCAGCCATATAGTGTGCTAATAATTTACGCATTATTTGCAAATCATATAACTTTTTGAACCATAATGCAATCATAATTGATTAGGACAAGTATGTTAGGATAAATGAAATGTGTGATGGTGTATGATATATGAATATGAAATGATGTCCCTTCCCCCCAACTAAAGATATGACAATGTGAAAGAGGAAGTGAGGAATTTCCCAAAGTTACAATTTTAGTATTTTAAGGAATTTCGACTAAAAATTAGAAAACCACATAGCCTCACTTACCTTCAATGTGCATGAAATATGGAAATTGAAGAGTGTGGCTACTTCTAGATTGTGGAATGAAATGTAGAATTCATTTGCTTCTTGGTTACATAAATGGTGGATGAGGTTGTGAAGTGGATTTTTTATTTCTGCTGCTAAATCTGTTGTATCTGCTACAAAATGCTGAAATGATATAGTCTTCAATCGTTGTAAAACTGATGGTACAACTCTAGTCATGTGAATAAATTTGTTAGTATCGAGCATGAGGATAGGTCATTGGATTACTAACCAATGATGAATGTCGTTAACCAATATAAGGAAAACTTGCCATTAATGTGAATGAGTGCCAAGCTACCTAAGTACATCTTGTTAAGGGCAAATAAATGAGCTAATGTTGAGCCACTTGCAAGATCAACAATTAAGGGACATTGATGTATTCCCATGATTGTTGGCGAGAGAACCTGTCATTAAGGCATACAAGCATCAGGGTACAAATGAGGACTCTAGCCTTGGACCTAGATAATATGTCGATGTCGATAGGCCAAGGCTTGTTAGAAGGAAGGCCTTAAGGAATCCTCCATCATCTAACGCGAGATTGAAAGAATGATTTTGAAGGACTATGAATGGAAAATTTTGTGGTGGATCAAGGTTTATCTAACAGAAAGGAAGATGATAAGTGAATGGAAAGTAAAAGGACAAATCAACATCTAAGCGAGTTTAATGTCTTTATGAAAATTGGTTATGGGATAGTGAAAGAAAGGCAGGAAAATATGGTTTCTATGAATAAGAATGAGCAGTGAAGGAAAATCAGATGAGAATTTTATTGACTGACTAAGTGAAATGCAATGCGAATGCAAAGGAAATGAGATGAAGGTTTTATTGACTAAAGGAGTATGGATGCAATGGAAACACTAACATCTAAAATGCTTGCAACTGTTGGATCTGATATGCATTAGCCTGTGCTCATGCATTGATGTTTCATCTTTGTTGCTGCTCTAATCATTTTCTTGTGAAATAAATGTGGTCTTTGAGAAACACTATTTACTTATGGTGATTTGTTCTTCCTCCTGTAACCTGCAAAAACTAGTACTTATTCTCCAATGGATTGTAAAGTTATCAAAATAGAGAGGTGATCAATCTCTCTGTTAATGAAATTTACATAAAAATAAAAAATAAAAAAATTTCAGTACTATTAAACAAGTTTATGAAAGAAAACCAAAAGAGTTTATACCTGCGTCGAAAGTAGTGCCTCAAGTTACTTGCTATTTCTTTTCAGCAATTTCTTCATTCTTTACTAGTTCAAAATCTGATAATAGATTCCTCATTTTTTAGATCTCGTCAAGATCTTTCCAACAACACTTGAATCATCGAATTCTAATGTCGTATGAGAAACTTAGAATATTTTGAAATTTTTATGAAACAGTGAAAATTGTCATATAAAATGTGGCATGGGAACATGATGCTTCAGCGAAAGATGATGTAAGCAGATGAAATAGCATGTTGATCAAGAATTTCTAGTTAGAATGGATTGTTTGACAAATAAATCATTGAGTTAAATGCATAGCTGCAGAATTTTTTTCCAGCTGCAGAACTGTCGATTAGCTGCAGAATCATTGTTCAGATACAGAATGTGCACAATTTCTCTAGCTAAAATCCTAAATAAATAACCCAAGTCAGCAAATAACCAAAAATGAATTCAAAGAGAAAGAAACAATGTTGTGGTTTACCAAATCCAAAATCCAGTGATAATTGCAATGCCTCTTGTCAAATTTACATCATTCCCACCAGATATCGTCGACTCTTCATTGAGTAAAGGGATTTCTTCATGCTCTTGGATGTTAATGCATATATATGGAGAATAAGCCATAATAAGAATGAAAATAAACTCTACTTGTAGTAAGACTAGTTGAGAAAATGTGACATCATATGTTAATAGGGTCTTCGATGCCACAAAAATGCATATAAGACATTAATTCAATACCCATGCATGATCTTAGATTCTCATTTAACCAACTAGATTAGTGGCCTGTAACTTCTAACTATAGCCATTAGGCATACACCATTGGATAGGTATTGACTTTAGCTATTCACTGAAGAGTGTTAGGAATTGAGGGGATGATGTCGGAGGCTAGGGGTTGGGTGCAAGTGCAGGGGTCTGAGCCACGGCCAGCTAGGCCAAGGGCCCAAGGCTCTGTAGGCCAGAGATTAGAACTGGATGACGGGAACAAATTGGTACAAAGAAGGACAACGTGTTTTATTATTGAGGTAGGTGGTAGGCAAAATACTTTGATGAGGCCAGCTGGGAGGCATCAGAAAGGCAATTTTTGGAAAAGGCGTATTTACCTTTCATTGTGCAGAAGAATGGTTTTGATGTTGGGGGTCAATGCGCTGGCACTTCTTCTGAATTGCTCGAGGCTATTCATTCCATTCGTAGGCAGAATCAGACCAGTTGCAGTTCTTAGCATTTGTCTGCATCAGGGTTTTAACCATGGTTAAATATAGAGAAGCAGTTGACCTGGATCTAGAATCAGAGGATATTTTATTGCTTTGGGGGAAGGATTTAACTGCCCAGAATATTGAATGGTTTTTTGAGGCAGTTGTAAATCAGGTAAACAAGAAATTCCCACCGAGAGGGTCATGGAGTAATAGGTCATCCAAGGGTTTGCTGGAGGAAAGCCTGGTGTTGGCTGGTCTAAACAGTGAAGAGGAAAAGGGTTTTTAGGTGATCGGCCCATAGGAGGAGGGTGATCATCAAGCAAGAACACTCCATCCATTTCAAGCAGGTAAGGGAAATCCCTATTCACTAGATTCTTCTTTATCTGGAGGGCTTGAAGATATAGTTAAATATTGGTCTTTTCAAGGATTCTGGAAAGGCGTAGGACTTAAATTTGATCTAGTGGTGAGTGAGGTAGAAAGATCTCTGACAGTCACTAGGGCCATCCTCTAAAAAGGAATGTTAAGCCCTAGTCGGGTTGCAGGCTCGGTTGACCTTAGAATAGGAGAAATCTTGGAAACCCTTAAGGACCCCTCCAAATCTGAAAAGGAGAAGCAGAAAGTGGATTATAGCCCTCCTGAAGGGCCAAATAAAGGTCTAGATAAAGGCTCATGAAGTGGAGTTACAACTGCCATTATAACAAGAAGCCCTACCTCGGACAAGGCAATGCATGAACAACAAGAGGAAGCAACCAAGAATGCCTCGAACTATCAAGATAGGGAGGAGGTTCTTGAGAAAAGGAAGATAGGGGAGAAAAGAAAAAAGAAAAAACTTATTAAAAGGAAATATTTTGAAGCAAATTTAGTCCTAGGAATGGACTTACAGATAGAAGAAGCTTTAGAAATGGTGGTATATACTCTGGTAGGGAGAGCAAGAGGCAAGAAATACTCTGCCCAATTCATCCAAAATTGGGGTGAAAAGGAGTGGCAGTCGACCCTAGTCAAAAGCTTCAAGGTCTCGGTCCTAACAAAATGATGGTTTATGGTGAAATTTGAGAATAAGGAAGTGGAAGACTGGGTAATGGTAAGGAATTGGGCCTTTGGCATTAATCCTGTGCTATTTAAATGATGGACTCCACTCTTCGACGCGCTACGCAAAAAGATTTATGTGTTCCCGATATGGGTTCGGCCACCTGGGTTGCCCCCTTTCCTTTGGGTGGATTCTGTGTTCAAATCCATAGGAAACCTTCTTGGCACCTATCTAGAAATGGATATGTCCTTTACTCAAAATCAGAACAAATCCATGGCACGGATTTTGGTCAGCTTAAACCCAAGAGGAGGTCTCGCGGAAAGCATTAAAATTCAGTATAAAGAGTATGTTTTTGAGTAGCCATTGGACTATGCACATCTACCTTTCTGATGTCATAGGTACCACGCTTATGGCCATCTGGCTAGGAATTGTCCGATGGGCAAGTTCCGTAGAAGAATCCTGAAGACAATTGAACAAGAAGGGAAAGAAGTAGAGCTGGAAAAGACTTGTGGGACAGAGGAGGTCCAAGGAATGGAACCTATGGAGGTAGACAAAAACTAGGAAGGGAGGCCTATGGAACAGGCTATAAAACTTCCCACTGATAGTGAGGATGCGGCTAGAAAACTTCTCGGGATAGGGAAAATAGTCTAGGACTCAAACAAAGAACCAGTAGCCACCATCAAAGGAGATTTAAAGGGTATGCAACTAGACTCAAGTACTCCATCTTTGACTCATTTAGAAATTAAAGTTGCATGCTTGACTTCTGGATCTCATATCAATAATTGTATCATGAATGAACATATCCATGTTGATAATATCACTGCCACTATCCCTTCAATAAACTTGAACTGTGAAGATGTTCCAACTAAGGAAGTTAAAACTGTACCCTCCTCTTTTGCTTGTCACTATAATCTCCAATCTCTTGATAAAATGTTGGAGAACTTTGAATTGGTCGGAGGCTTAGGTTTAACCTCTCCATAGAGCTTTAAGAGGAAGGCTAGGGGCAGGAAATTCAATGTGTCAAAAGCTCAAGAGAAAGAAAAGTTTGATGTGGCGGATGGTAAACAAATGTCTATTCATGGGGCACTTAGAGCAGTGTATCCCTGTGAGAATGTAATAAAATGATTTTTCTATCTTGGAATTGCAGGGGTTTAGCCAGTAAACCCAAAAAACTGGCTCTCAAGGAGATGGTTATGAGTTCAAATCCTGATATCCTGTTGTTGCAAGAGACTCTAGGTAAGAGTTAAGATGTGGAGATGGCCCTAAGTTCTTTGCTCCTGGGTTGGCAATTTTTTGTAGCAGATTCAGTAGGCCACTCGAGGGGTTTAGCCATTGGGTTCAAGGAAGAAACACTGAAAACCATCAACCTATGGGGAATGGCTCATGCAATGGGGATGGAGTTTTAGTCTCTTGAGTTCCGTTTCCCCTTGATGATTTTAAACATCTACGAGCCTTGTCAGGGGAGAGTAAATTTCTGGATTGATCTGCTGTCAAAATCAATGTTGAAAAGCCAAAATTTGATTATAGGTGGAGACTTAAACTTTTCCATGGGGAATGCCAAGTTCTGGGGACCTTTGGCCATAGAAGACCCGCCATCAGATTTATTCTTAAATTCTCTCAGTTCGCACAATCTGATAGATGTAAACCTTATCAAGTTAAAACCCACCTGGAGAAATTGAAGAATATGGGATGCAAGAATAGCAAAAAGGTTGGACCGCTTTCTTCTATGTGAAGATCTGACCTCCAGAATTCCAATGTTTCAGTAATGGGTAGGAGAGGGGGGAAGTTCAGACCATTTCCCAATCGTTTTGGAGCTTTCCAAACCCCCTCTAAAATCGACAACTCCTTTTAAATTCAACACTTCTTGGTTACAAGAGGATTCCTACAATAAGCTCTTCAGAGAGACCTGGAGATCCCCTAGTAGGAGCCCACCAGAGGATAGATGCTTCATGTTCATGGAAAACTTAAAAAGACCTAAAAAAGGAACTGTTGAATGGGCAAAGACCAGAAAGAAAAAACAGAATGAGAAACTAAACCAAATCGATGTAGAACTTCGGGAGCTGGAAAGTATTTATTTAGATGGCTATGCATCATAGTACTTCGAGGACAAAATTTTGTTGCTTGAAAGCCAAAGGAATCAAATTTTACGAGATAGAGAAGAGGAATGGAGGCTAAAGAGCAGGGCAGTTTTGCTTAAGGCCGGGGACAAAAACACAAGATTTTTCCATAACTATACAAAAGAGAGGAAAAACTCGAACACAATATGGAAGCTAAAAAACGATGAGGGTAGGGAGGCCAATACGTTTGAGTCACTTTCAAATCTGGGAAGAAATCACTTCCAGAACCTGTTTGCTGATCAAGGAGAGAAAATTATAGCATAAATAATTAGAACTGCCCAATGTTTTTCCCGGTATGTAGAGGAGGAAGAAGCAGATAGTATAATTAGAGAAGTCTCAAAGGAGGAAGTTGAAAGCATTATAAAATCAATGCCCAAAGATAAGAGCCCTGGCCCGGACGGGTCGACCATAGAACTCTTTCAGCATTTCTTTGATCAGATTGGTGGAGAACTAACAGAGGTGGTTGGAGAGTTTAAGAGAAAAGGAGAGGTCTACCAACCCTTCAATTCAACCTTCATCACACTCATTCCTAAGAAGGAAGTCCCTGAGACCTTTGAATATTTTAGGCCTATATCAATTTGCAACTGTATTTACAAAATCATTGCAAAATTGATAGCTGTTCGACTAAAGTTGATCCTGTCAAGATGCATTTCTAATGAACAATTTGGTTTTTTGGATGGTCATCAGATCCACGAAGCTAGAGGAGTGGCACAGGAAAAAATTCATAGTGTCAAGCAAATGAACAGGAAAGGAGCAGTATTTAAAATTGACTTGTCAAAATCCTATGATAGAATGAGTTGGACATACCTAAGGCTGCTCCTTACTCATTTATGCTTTAAAACAGACTTTATCAGTTAGATTATGGGATGTATCACTAGTGTCAGTTTTGCGGTTCTCATAAATGGTGCAGCCTCCCATTTTTCAAAGGGCAAAGAGGGCTAAGGCAATGATGCCCTCTATCGCCTTTGCTTTTCCTACTGGTTGCAGAAGGCTTGAGTCAGCTGATCCAGAAAGCCAAAAGGGAAGGTTGTGTAACAAATTTGGAAGTTGCTGTTAACTATGTCATTTCCCACCTCCTCTTTGTAGATGACATCTTATTGTTCACTAATGGGAATATGAACAAAATCAAGGAACTCAAAAACATTCTTGATATTTTCATGAAAGTGATAGGGATGCAAATAAATTACAGAAAATCTCAATTAATTCTGGAAGGATTTAATAGGCATGAGAAGAGCTAGATTACGGCAATTCTTCCTTTTGATATGTAAAATCTGGAAAATCCGTTCAAGTACCTAATTTTTTGGTTGAAACCCAACACCTATAAGAAACAGGACTGGAAATGGCTGCTTGCAAAAATTGAAGCCAAAATTTCACACTGGAGTTTCAAGTGGCTTTCTAGAGCAGGTAGATTGACCTTAATCAAATCTGTGTTATTATCTATGCCGGTGGATTGGGCAGCTTTCACATGGGTTCCAAAAGGGATTCTGGAAAAGATAAGAAGGATTTGCAGTAGATTTCTCTGGGCGGGTTCAAAAGAGGACTCAGTGCTCCCTTGGGTCGGATGGGAGAAAGTGGCAAGGCCTAAAGAATGGGGAGGTTGGGGAATTAAAAATCTCACTGATTTCAGTCTCTCTTCGGCAACCAAGTCTGGGTGGAGAGTCATAAAGAATGAAAACTTTGGATGATAGTGGTGAAGCGGAAATATATAGACCCTGTCCCTTTAGAAGAATGGATTAGGAACCCAAAAAAGAAAGGAGGGAATGTTTCGGTGGTATAGAAAGCTACTATAGAGGCTTTCAAGGTGATTGAAAAAGGTTTGGCTTGGCATATTGGTAATGGGGAAACCCTGAGGATAGGAAAAGACCCCTGGGTTGGATGCAATGAAAATTTTGCTCTCTCTCTGGGTCTAATCAGACATTTTGAATCCAAAGGCATCTTTTTCCTAAGTCAGGTAGAGAAAATTGGTTCTTCTACAATTTGGGGTCAAGCATGGAAAACTAGAGACGAACTAGAACTTAGACCCCACTGGTGGCAAGAGTGGAAGGCCTTTACCCAAGAATTGTCCAGATCAAATGTAAGGCTGAGAGGCAAATAGGATCAATTAGTACGGCCTCATGCAAAAACTGGATCTTATGCTCCAAAATTCGGGTATAAATTTTTAATGTCAAAAAAAGGCTGGGAAGAGCCAGAGTGGTTGGCCAAGCCTTTTATGGAAACTCAAATGCACAGCAAAAACCAGACTATTCTTTTGGTGCATTCTAAAAAGGAAATTTCCCACTTGGGACATTCTTCAATCCAAATATAAGCAAGCACCAGGGAGATGTCCTCTATGCAGATCTGATTCTGAAACAATAAGAAATTTGTTTTTAGATTGCCCAATTGTTAAAAAAGTGTGGGTGGATGTTGGGAATCTCATCCATAAACAGGTTGTGTAGGAAGGGGAAAATCTTCCTGAGGTTTGGGACGCATGGTGGCGACAGTACTAGGAGGGAACCTGCGGAATATACCACCCACAATCTATTGCGAGGTATGAATTGCAAGGAATAGGTGCATATTTTTAGACAAGGAGACCCCCGTTGAGTCAATTGGGCTACAATGTTCTTCTATATTTTCAAATATCCCTGAACCAGAGGAGGAAAGGAACCCTAGACAGATAAGAAAGGGACAAATCAAATAAGGTATCGCATGGGCCCTTTTTGATGGGGCCTCTCAAAACAATAAAGCAGGAGCAGGGCGGATTATTCATCTAAATAAGAATCATAATTTAAAAGCTTCAGTGGGTCTAGGAAATTGCACAAATAACTTTGCAGAAATGTCTGCCTTAAATATGCTTCTTTGCTAGATCATAGATAGGAGCATATTCATAGTTCAGATATTTGGGGACTCTTTAAATGTTATAAAATGGGTTAATGGACAAAGTAGATGTCAAAATTATATGATGATACCTTTATTAGAAGAAATTCTAAATTTAAAGCTTTCATTTAATGTGTTTTCTCTATGCCATATATATAGGGAATGAATTCTTCAGCAGACAAGCTTTCTAAGGAAGGTTTGCAACAGGATTTGAGCAGCTGGAGAGTAGCAGAGGAAGACGTTGGTCTGATCCGTATGTCGGATCAGCTTCCTCATTCCTAGTTATTTTGTTTCTTTTCTTGTTTAGTACATCCATAGTTGTTTATATCTTGTCAGACTATAAGTGTTTATGGTTAACTGTTTTTTACAATTTTCACTTTATATCTATCTCCTGTTTGGGTTGCTTTCCTCTATGAGGAGACCTGGGAAATAGATATGTGACTGGGACCTCTTCATGGCACCGCCTATATGGGTTGTTATTAGTGTCTTTTTGCTGGAAACGTGAGCTGAAACCTGAGGCTTTCGCCTTCAGAAGGCTCTATTACTGTTTTTTTGGATAGAAAAGGCAGCTCTTGATCTACAGTAGCTCTATGATTTCTCATACAAGAAACAGAATGCTCAGGCATATACAATGTAACTTTTTATTTTGTTTACAAAAAGTTTTCTTTTTTCTTTGGAAAAAAAAGGCATTGGCTTTAGCGGTGAATTAATAATCAAATCAATCAATTACTATTGTAGCAAAGCTGCGGACTAATGTTGACCATGGACAGACGATATTGCTATCAATGAAGCCTCCTTTGTCACTCCTTTGAACATGTTTTTCTTTTGTGGCAACGAATCGATGGATTTGGTGACACCAAATCACAATCTTGATTCCTCAAACCACCATAGCATCCCAAAATCGGTTTTGATTCTTCCATGGCCACAACTGTTGTCTATGTGCATTAATTAAAACTGTTTTTTTTTCATACTGTTAATGAAATAGGGTCCCCAAGAATCTCATATTTTCTCTCAAACGGTTGTGAAATGGAGGAAACTGCTTCTAGATTATCTAACTCGCCATGTTCCCGAAAACACCCATGTCTTCTATTTTTCTAATTTTCCTCGATTTGCTCTGAATCTATGTTTTAAAAATGACATTTTTTCAGTTTTTACACATTTCCTCTGCAAGTATTGCACTCAGGCTTTCTAGGTTTGATTTGCTCTGTGGTGGCTCTCTAGGCTAGTTATGTATCTATCCAATAAGGAGATACACATCTAATGGGATATACATTTAATGGATTTCACCAATACACTGATTCTGCTTCTTCCATAAGCGTGGACACAGACACCTCTGTGCAAGCCTTCAGAACATTTAGCATTTTATCATTTCAAGTTACTAAGTATTAATACACAGATGCATATATATGAACAACATATTGTTTGGGAAAATTGAAGTGGCCAAGTTACTTACCTCAGGATCTTTAGGGATGAAGTCGATAAGAATGGCCACATGAAAAACTTCATCAAAAGCCATGAATGGAAGCCATCAAACTACTATCTAGTAGATCCACTATGAAGAGCTTGATCAGCTTCTCTCCAGCATCCGGTTTGACCATTATTCTTCAAACAGATTATGGTAGCTTCAATTCTTATTTTTGAAATTGTGAATTTTTATAGTAATGATTAACGGTTCTCAATTTTAGGCAACTAAGGCTTCAAAGTGAATGGACTAGAACCTAAAAATAGGGCTTTGATTGTGGTTTTGGGCTGGCATTTTTTATCGATCTGGCCTAGGTGACTAGGATAGAATCCATGTTGAGATGATTCCAGAGATGTCCATGTGGCCAGTTTCTTCGTTTGACACCTGTAACCTACTAAACCATGGAAGTATCTATGGAACACATAGTTAGCTGCAGAATAGGCTATGTTTCATAGCTAATTTGCAAAAACTTCTTCAAATAGCAAAAACATAAATAGGAAACAACGTTTTGAAGGTAACTACAAACCATAACTAGTCAATCTGGTCGGCTGAACCTACCAAAGTAGTTGGATCATAATAGAACCACCCTACCAATCTAATTATACTCCTCTTTGGTGTGAATGACTAGACCAGTTGGCTCGTATGATACAGTTCAGAACATATACAAAGAATATTAGAATTTAGAATTGTTTCTGAGCTATGTTGCACAAACCACAGCCTCTTCTAGCATGATATATTTTTTATTTTTTATTATTATGGATTTTTGAATTTTTTATTCCAAACTAACAATTTTTTTTCTTTGTAGGTCATATTAGAGCCAGTTATTGATCATTTTTCTTTAAAATTCTACATTTCCCTTATTTAAAAACATGAAGAATTTTTTTTGTTATTTTTTTTATTGAAAATATAACATGATTTTTTTTTTGGGAATCAAAACACAAATTTTTTTATTATTATCAAAAAAAATTTGTGAGGTTAATGAAGAAATGCAAGAAAATAAATAAAAATCTAGAAGATTTTAAAGTCTAAAAACTTGCCCGCATAGGTTTGGTCTCTTGGCCAACAGACGATCTGCTAAGTCTTCCATGTTCTTGTGCAGGTCACGAGTTCAAGTCTCATCTTAACTGAGGGCCGTCGCTGTGGGCTGGGAAGTTCCTCCTAGAGGTTATAGTGGCAGCCATTGGAATTCGACCCCATGTAATGTGAGTACGATACCACCGTCATTGCCGATTCCACCAGTCACAAAAAAGAGTCTAAAAAATTAAAAAAATGCAATCAAGAACTCTAAAAAAAATGCAATCAAGCTTGATTTTATTTCCTAGTTTATCCTACTTGAAAGTTTTTTTTTTTTTTTTGAAGTATATGAATGTTTCCAATCGAGCTATTTACGGATTAAACTTTCCAAAATGTTCATATCCAAATTCGCAAAATGTACTTGATTGTGCATGCGGACATGAGAAATCATTTTAACCTTTAGATTTGCTGCAAGGATCTCTTGAGGAATTAATGAATATTGTGGTGTAACCACTTCTTGATACCATTCCTAAATGTAGTGTTTGGGCTACATTCTAGATCCTTTGTCCATAAATGGTTAGTAAAAACAAAAACAAGTAAAATACACTCTAAAATGCAAGTTAGTTCCTATGCACACTTCCCCGGCAATGGCGCAAAAATGTTGGGGCAAAGTGATTGCCTATCATTTAATTTGTCAACTCGAGGGATTCGTAAACTTGTGAAGCATGTGTGCACTGTATGTGCTAGAAATTATCTTTCAGTTTAGATCAATCTAACTACAAAATAATGAAAACCAGTTGATCTAATCTATGAAATCAAATAATCAAAATGAAATTCAACTAACCTATGAAATCAAAAACAACTAATGTATTCTTAGTTGCTCCAACATTCAATTATAAAGTGTTACCTTCTTGAGATGATGTGTAAGCAACTATTTAAACCTTAACCTCTAATGTCCTAGAAGAGCATGTAAAGTGTGCATAATCAGTAATTGCATGTATTAAATATTCAATCATTCAATCTTGAAATATGATTAAATGAATTTCTTAAAACGATCTTTAGAAATATTAGTTAATGCAATTAAATGAGGATCTTAAAAGAAAATATAAAATCATGAAAAAGTAAGGCTCAATCATTGCATAGGTTGAACATTCAATCACCCAATTTGAAGTCACCATCTTGGCCTAATCTTTTATTCAATTATAGAAAGAATTGATGGTTTGATGTAAGAAAGTAAATAACAAAATATGAAAGGAAACTTAATAACTATGAGTCGTTGCCTAAAACTTAATCCAATTAGAAAATACATAAATATTCCCTATTGAAATGTTTTTAGAAAAGAAAAGATTACATAGTCATTCTAAAACTAATAATAAGAAAGCAAATGAACTTTAATCTATAAAAGCAATTAAGTCTCACAATCATTAGATGGCCATTCCAATGGTGTATGAGGATGGAAAGTGAAGAAGCTCCATATGAAAGCTAAACTAAATCTTCAAATATCCAAGTATAAGCTCCAAATTCTCTATTAGAAACATGAGCATTTCCCCAATTTTACACATGGCTTTCGAAGGAGAAGGCTCTCCTATTTATAGAAAAACATAAGAAGCTACCCTATTTGATGAGGATCCACTAAAATATCATATAGTTACAACCAAATAGCTTATAATGAGAGACATATCCCCTAAGTGTCTCATAGAGTTCTAATCCAAATAAGAAATGATGAGACACCTCATAGAGTTACAATCCAAATACGACACATATCCTTCTTTCACATTTATCCAAATCTCTTTTGAAGGGAATTCGTATTTGAGCATTGGAGGCCACATAAGGGTGCCTTGGAAGCTTCCAAATAACCTACACATGTCATGAAACTCAAGCCACCTATATAGATACATGAAACCATGTTAATTTCCTAGTCTTTAATCATAAATTGACTTTGTTATCTCAAAATCAGACCCTGATAGGCTTTTATGATCAGGTAGACTTCAAGTAGCTATTTCAAACCTACTTTGGTTGAGGTTTAGCCTCCTTAACCTGAGAAGGCTCTCTCAAAGGATTAATGTTTTTTTATTATGAGTAAGATGGCTAACTCTTATGAAACAAATGTAAAATTATGAGTGGTGGAAACACAATTAGAAAGTATCCATTGGGTTTATGGAGTCAAATGTACTTCAGTATGATAGTAAGGTTAGCTCTACATAGAAGTCAGGGGATTTAGAACTCAATGCATGTAGAATACACCAGAAACACAAAGAACCAACACAATTTACAAATGCATGAAGGAAATTAGAGCACTGTTAGTGATTTCTAAGTCATCACACATTCATATCATTGTAGATAATAGGAAGAGAAAAATACAAGACATTCAAAGCATCAAATTCTTTCTGATTCCTGAGAAGCAAAGCCAAAGTACTGTATTACTAAAAACAGAGTCTTTACATAAAGCCAAATATGAGAGCTTTTCTGAATAATTTTCCAACCCTTTGTACATCAGATGTTCTGCTATATATAAAGCTCTCTACATAACTGAATTCCTCCTCCTACATGAGGGGAACTCGAATTCATCGTATTATGACACCTATTAAGACTTTAAACTAACTATTAAATACCACTAACTACTAACTGGAAGTTCTAGAAACCTAATATAATTAGGAGTCTAACTCCACATCATGTTGGTGATAGTATTTATTACAATCAAAACTCGTTCTCTGACAAGTGGTCTCCTTCAATTTAGTTGTGGTGGATGCTTGAAGCTCCTTACTAGTCCTTAATGTCTAATCCCTTTACTGCTGCCAAGAAGTAGGAAACTGCTCCTGTTTTTCTGCTTTTGGTTTCCTCAAGGATACTCGAAACCAATTAACCATGTTGTTCTTCTTTAATTACCAAAAAAACTATTGGAGTGCCACATTCTTCATGTGCTGTAAACCGTTTCCTATACCTGTGTGATGAAAAAACCTCTTCAACGCTGTTTGAAAAGCCATGGACAATACTAGCGGTGATCATTTATATAAAAAAAATCTTAGATTTCATATATCTTTCTTCCGCTTGTCTTGCCATTGTTGGTTGCTTGCAAATTGTAAATGATCCTTTTCTGAAACTCCCTTTCAAAAAATTTCCCCTCGGTCACTCAAAATTGGTCGACTAAGTTTAATTATGCATCTACAGTAGTTTCATAGCGTGCTACGAAACTGCTGTGCATTAGGCATCATCTACAACAGTTTCGTAATGTGCTATGAAACTGCCGTGTAATCGTAAAAACACAGCTTTGAGCCAAAATTTAACTGTCTTGGGCCTCTTCATACTGAAATGTCCTTTGCAGCTGCTATGAAGCTATTCAAAAATTAACACGGTAAATCATCAAAATTTGGGACTCATCCTTACCTGCTAAGGAAATCTTTCTCGCTGGCTTAGCTAGATCCTTAAATCCTCAATTTGCCTTTTCATGACTCTGATCCTAGCTCTCAAATTCGTATTAACTTTTCTGATGAATTTTGCTTCCTTCAATGCAGGAACTGTCTAGGTATAGTATTGGGCATTACAGTCGACCACCTCAGGTATTGAAATTGTTTTGTCTTCCCACAGAGCCTCCATTTTAGTAAAATTTGCTTCCTTGATTGCATGTTTCCTTGAGGCTTTCTTCAATCTAGCAATTTCAAAATTTTCTAACCTCAACTTCTTTTTCAGTTCTTCAACACTATTTTCCTCCTGAGGGATAACTGTCTCATTTCTTTCCTCTTTATGCATTTGTGATGATGTTTCTAATGAAGTCACAGGTCTTTGATGAGTTTTTCTGATCTCCTCTATTTCAACTACTTCTGGCAGCATCTCTTGTACCTGTTTGAAATGCCTCGTCACAGGTCTTGTTGGCTTAAAGACAAATTTAGCAACCTGACCATCAAACTTGAGCTTTTTCGAGGCTTTGATCTTTTTGGTCTTGTCTTTACCTGATTCTATCAAATTTTCTTGAACCAGGGGAGATTCTTCAATATCGATAACTTGCAGTAAGTCATTCAAGTTTCCCTTTGAAACTGGGCTTTCCTCAGTAACCACTGTCTTGCCTTTTTCTTTAGCTATCTGTCTCCTAGTCCTTCTTCTCTGAACTACTTCAACTGTATATGATTCATGTACATCCTCTTTGATCAGAGTTTTCTCTTTCAGGGACTTCTGGGGTGTGTCTTGGATAACCATTGATCTGGCGGACTCCTTTACTTGTTTCCTTGCCTTCAATTTTTCAAATTTCCTAGATCTTGTTTCTACATGATGACCAGTTGTTGGTGGAGATTTTTTCATAGCTTTAGGACTGAGGCCAGTTTCATTCTTGAAGCCAGACATAAATATGAACGTGGACCAATCCCTGTCTATTCTTTGGAGTTCATGCAAAATGATCAACTTGACTAAGCCATGGTGAAACAATGAGGTCTCACAGGCTTCCTTCTTTAGTTGAACCTTGTCGCACATTTTTCCTAGGCTATGAAACAAGTAAAAAGGTAAATCAAGAGATATTTTTCTTGTGAAATGCAACAAAAGCTTGAAGTGATATGAACGCACCTTATTATATCTCCCCTCACAGGTAAAGTACCTCTGTATGCAGGTAAGTAAATTGGCATATGAGTCCTTGACAAAATTTCTAGGCACAAACTTGTTTAAATCTGAGTCAATGAACTCTAGCTTTAGAAATTCTTTGCAGGGGATCATATCAAATTTGAAATTTTTAAACCATCTTTCTTGTCCCCTTGGAATCTCAATGACTGTGGAGATTACCTCTGGTGAGATTTACAATTCAAGCATCCCAAGTTTTGAATTTAGTACTGTGAAATTCAAGGCAAATTCCTTGGTGATTTGTGCATGGCCTCCCTGGAGTTTCTCACAAAAATTCCAACTTCCAACCTGCTTGAATGCATGTTCCACTTCTCTGTTCTTCAAGATAATGTCTAAACCTTCAAGTTCGCTCCCCAGGCATCTGCCTGACCTGTGCTCTTTTCTTTCTGTAGACCCTTCCATGAGACTCCAGTGTAATGAAAATTTGAAAGACTGGCACTGTCTCAACCTTTGATCACTGCCTCGCTTGATAGCTGCCTTGCTTGATGTTCGAGGAATTCAAATTTAACATTTGTTGATTTGTTCCTCGTGCAATGAATGCAATCATAATTATGACTGTGAATACTTTTCTCTTCTTGAAACTTGCAACCCGAGCTTACCAAGGTACCTAACGACTCTAATGATGAAGATAAGCCGTTGGACATGATAGGCAAAGTGTATAATAGTTGAGAAAGATTTGCTACGGATCCGCATGAATCTTTGATTTCGTAGCGCAGCCAGTGTAAAATCTGGGCTATCCGCTATGAAAACACCTAAACTGTGTTGGCGCTACGAAAACACCTAAAGCATTTCATAACACATAAGAACCTTTCAAACAAGCTTGATACAGGGAATCTATGTAAGTTATGGGACCAGTGGTGAATGAGAACAGACTTTTGACCTTTTTTTAACCATACTACCAAGACTCCTAAGGCTTAGACACTAAAGTAAACATGGAAACACTGAACTTGGACTAACACCTAACCCTCACAATCAGACTGATGTGAACAATTTAGAAATTGCTTCTTATGTGATAACAAAATTTAAACACATAAAATAAATAAATATGGTAAATAAGGATCCTAACCCATATATCTATGAAAATGGTGGCTAATGAAAGATTATATGGTTATGGAGTTGCAACATGTGAGTGAAAATGGTGGCGATAAAGGTGAAAGTGGATGTAATTTTAAAGACAATTTGAAGGCCCAATAGTTGCCGATGTTGACAATGAACAATAGTGGGGATCCCTTTATCCACATATAGGAGTGGAAGATATGCTCCTCCTCCTCTGGATCTTTAGGTTCCTCCTTCTAGATCTTCATGGTGGCAATGGTGGCATTGGGCTTTGCATCAATAATCTACTTCCCTTTGTCATTCCCCTTGTCAGGTTCTGACTCAGAGTTGGAACATGCATCTGATTCTAAAGCCTTTAGCTTAGCCACCACTGACTACATGGCCCAACACTCACCACTGACTGCATGGCCCAATTCACACCACTTTCTTGTGTCCTTTTTTAGCTTCATAGCATTGTTTTTTTCTTGAAACTTTGGCAGGTTGTCTTGGGCCACCCCGCATTGGCTTTATCCTTTGTTCTATCGTTTGGTGGCACCTTTCCCTTATTTTGTATTCGCAAATCCAAATTCTTCCTTTTCTTGTTTAAACTTTTTGTTGAACCTTGACAACATATCGGAATGCCATGTCGTGCGAGGTGATGTTGAGTAATTATATTTATTCCTAGATTTGCTTGTTGAGGAAGCCATTGTATTTGAGTACCAAATGCTACTTTTAATCCTTCATACCCAAATTCGTGCGAAGGGTATGGAAAATATTGGTAAGCTCTGGAACGACTTGGTTCCTTTCCTGCTGCAGCGTGGTCCACTTTATGTATTTATCCTCATAACTTTCGACAGGGTAGTACTGCTCCTTGATGGCATCCCAGAATGAATTCTAGGTGGGTGCAACTCAAAATAGTGAGCTTGTACTTTCATCCTTCTAGTCGCAGTAGGTTTCCCACTAGTCCTTCACATGGGGGACTGCTTTGAGAAGAGAAAAAATAATCTTTTCCCGACTGGAAAAATCATGAAGAGAAAAATAACCCTCTAATAGATTTAACCATTTATCGACGGAATCTGCGTCTATCTGACCCTCGAATATGGGGATTTCAAAATTAACTTGTACCTTAAATGGTGTGGTGTTTATAGAGTAGCCGTTGGAAGATGAAGCATTGCCCTTGGGTAGTCGCTGAAGGATCTGGGCAAAGTTGTCCATCATCGCATTCCTTTGTTGCTCGAGAGCTTCTTCGAACAAGATTTTCAGAGGATCTCCTGCCCCCTCATCTTTCTTTTCATCTGCCATGGGAGGCTATCGGGATTTGTGAGGCTAGTATTGCAAAGGTTTGACTAGTTCAAGCCCTAAGTCCTTATATCCCAACCTCATTGGGGAAATGCAAAGAAAAACAAAGAAAAAGTAGACCTCTTTGATACCACTGATCTGGATTTAAACAGAAACACAATAAATTACAGAGATAACCATAAACACAAATATGTAAAGGAAATAATGCTTCATTTTATTAATGAAAAATACTGAAATATTCTTACAAATGTAAATGGAAATGAACCAACTAGGGTGATGTTAGCTTATATCTGAGAAGAGATGCAATAGCTACATGTGTCTGAACTGTGTCACAATGAGGCTCGAAGGCCAATTTGTTGTTGAGAAACAATTGGAAACCCTAGGAATCCACAAATCTAACCCTAGAAGATGAAACACCAAATTGTGGGCCCCGTTTGGGTAAATTGGTACATCAATTTCCTGGGGTCGTAACTTTGGCATATGATATATGTTTGACACGCACAATATATCATTAGAAATATCTATTTGAGAACTAAAAATTTGCGAGGAGCAGCATTACTCCATGGACGAAAATGTTGCTCCTAGTTTTCCCAAAAAATTTCATTTAGGGCCTCAAAATGGCTGTAGAAGTTTGGGACCCAAAAAACTGCTAAAAATAGTAAATGTGCTATAATTAAGGAAAATAAAAAGTTGAAAGACACAATGGTGGGGGTCCAAGTGAACTTGGCAGGTGGCCACCAATATCCACCTGGATCACCCAAAGTTCCACGGTGACTCCATACTGCAAGAGGTGGAGCTTCTCTCGAGGGAGTGCGACCATATTCAATCCCACCCCTTTCAGGCTATTGCTTATGGGTTAGTCGGTCTCACTTTCTATAATGAGTGCCCAATCTAGTAGCACTATCATGTTGGTCACCTTTGTGTGCAACATCAAGGTAGCGACTGAAGTGCTGATCACAAGGCTAGTGGATACTGTGATACCCTATGGAGTGCAAGCCTACAACTCCTGCAGCACTGTCTAGAGAGCCTCTAATATGGGTTGTCACTGCTCTCCAACTTGTTGAAGGGCCTACGCAGTGACACCCCTCACCTTTTCTCGAATATCATGCAAACCCCCAACAGTAAGGGTGATTGGGTCGAAGAATGTATTTGACACCTTGGTTTTCTTTCATGGCACTATGTTCTCTTGCAGTCGCTGACCCTTAAGTTGTGTGGATGTCGTCTATAGGTTCACACCACCTTGTTCTATTGGCTTCTCTATTTCTACTTCAGTTCCAGGTGAACATGAGTTTTCTCCTTCATGCTATTCTCCTCCTGTCTTTTGTTGTTTAGCCAATTTTGCAGTGTCGCGCGATGCTTGGGGCTTAGCCTTCGCTTCCTCTTTTCTGTGCTTCTCATCTAGTTGTGCCATTCTGAGCTTGGTTTCTTATTTCTTACGCTGCACAGCGGACTAGTTTGTTTCCACTGCAGAGCCTATTGTAGCGCGCCACTCCAGCGGCCAAGAATCGAGGACTATGAAGATAATATTGTCAGTTGTTATATATGGTAAGTTATGCCATATCTTTGTCGGGTCCTTCCACACTTTGATAAAGAAATGGTGGAAATCTAATTTGAACTTTAAAAAGCTTTGCAAACTAGAGTATGTTGTGGTTGAGAACTGCTGATTTTGATTGATCCCCATTCGGATACTCATCTACATCATGATCCAAAAAATATTTCTTACTTTTACACATTGTGCATCCTTGGTCATCCATAGTGAAGCATACTTCACTGCCTTTGGAAGGTCTAATGCGACCCAAGGTAATTGGTTGTCTTCTGGCAGCTACCACACCACCAATACAATCGACAGCACAATGCATAGTGGAACGCTTACCCTACTCCTATGCCCCATGAAAATTCATAAGGAACTTGCTGCATTGATAATTCACCAAGTTGAACTGGACTCCTTCAGCGCGTTGGGCTTCTATCACAATCAGAGGCATGAACACCTCATCTGCACGACACTTCTGCATCCCTTTTCCTGCTAATATTTGTGTTGTTATCTTGATAGCAGGGTTGTTAATGCTGGAGATGGAATATCTCTGTTTCTTCTTTTCCAACTTGAATTTTGTCATCATATCACCCACGAGGGCCAACTCACAAACCTTTCCTTCTGATATATTGGTTGGATTCTCCCCTGAGTAAAGCAGCCGTGTGATTTGATGAATCAAGTGGTATGTGATGGGAATGGGCTCCTCTAGCCACTAACATCCGTCACGCACCAAGCATAGTAGTTACTTGATGATGAAGATGGTCATTGGGGCATGGTAGTAATGTAATACCTAGAGCAGGTTTAGTAGCCTGGCTTGCTCTACACCCTTGAGCCATCTCTGTAGCTCTAATTCAATCGTTCCAACAATTATGTCAATTAGTTTCCACATTAGTTGCTAACACGCTAAATGGGGGAATTTATCATAATCTGCGAGGTCTCAATCTTCAAATTTTAGTACAAGAACCCACCGTAAGCATGTCCCCTTCAAAAAAATGTCATCTAAGAGCAACAAAATTTGCAGGGAACTTTTGCTCTCATCTATGTCCTTTGGCACCTTGGCTTTTCCCTTGCGTGGAGGAACATATTTTGGTAACATAATATAGTCTACACCCTACGTTTCAACTTCCATTTCCATGTCCTGCTCATCCACTAGGATTTCTTCAGAGTCTTCCTCATCTACCTCGAGATTAATGGCCTTCTACTTCTCTTGGAAGGTGAGCTTCATCCTCTATGGGTTTCTCGGTGTCCTAGGTGATTTAGGGACATCATCTACCACTTTGGCACTCTCTAGGACAACTTCTACTATCTCAATTTCCTATGTGACTTCCTCGGCTATCACCACTTCTTTGTCCATGGCTTCTGCGGCTGCTGACATAGTGATATTCCACAATTCTTGCAGTGTCTCTGGTAGTTTCTCAAACAATTAATTCGCTTCCAGAGTCTCGAATAGGTCTCAGTTCATGTATACCTGAGCACGCAACAACTCAGCTTTAAAAGGCCAACTATTTTCCACTGGACAACCACCTATAATTTATAGGGCCTTTTGAATTCAAATCTGACTATTCCCCCAACGTTCAGCTCATTAATGCTAGACCGGCAGAAAATTTTCAGAAGCTAACCCATAATTTTCACCTTAAATACCTGCCGCTTGCTCCATTTGGCCACTATATGACCATCAAATCATGAACAGTGACTTTAATGGTCACTTTCTGGTGGACCTACGAGCTATTTCCATGAGTAGCATAGCTGCATTCGCGCTGTCACCGACCATGTGACACTTCCCTGCTTCGCATATTCCTGAAATCACATAGCTCCCCAACCTAGGTAGTGTATTTTATAGTCCATGGCTCCTTCCAGCTGCCTAGAGTGCTAAGAATGTGCTTCATTCACATAGTCATATGGCTACGCCACCTATGCATGGTTTCAATCGATGGGCATTCACCTTTCTTGGGAAGGGTTCTCCATTCAACTTAACCAACTGGACTGTGCCACTGTCGTTAAATTCCTTAACAACCTAGGGCCTTAACGAGTGCATCCTAAATTTCTCAGGGAATTTATCATACTTACTGTCATACAACAACACCTAGTCATTCACCTTAAAATTCTACAACATAATATGTCAGTCATGCCATGCTTTCTCGCGCTGCTTTTTTACCTATTGATGAAATCCAATCAAAAATATATCTTCTTCAAGCTCATCAAACAGCACGAGCCTTTATTCCAGGGCTTTGTGATCTATCATACCAGTGAGCACCATTGTACATAGACTAGACACAATGTACTCCATGGGAATTATCGCTTCAACACCATATACCAACCTAAAGGGTTCTTGTCTTGTTAACTTCTTACACGTCTTCCCATAAATCCATAGTACTAGAGGTATGCATAGGTTCCAATCACTGCGCTGAGCATTGCAAACCTCCGTTAGTGCATTTTCAAACACTTTTTTGAATGCCTCCACTGTCACGTTAGCCTATGGGTGATAAGGAGTGCTCTTCTGGTGATATACCTAAAATTATTCTATTAGCACGTTAATCATTTCGTTCAGAAACTATGTACCCCATTTTGTACCTTAAGAAACCAATTTCCTGGTTGTATATAAATTGTGCTTAAGACATTAATGATTATTGTTTATTGTCACTTGTTTCTCACTTAATTTTATGTTGTATTCTCAAATGAAGTATGTAAAAAACTTAGTTTTTAACCCTTAATGCTTAGGTGACATGAAAATCTAAGAATTCCATTTGTTTTCTGAAAATAAATGATGAATGAAGAATGCTAGAAGAAGTCAGAGACAATATGCTGCTTTACATAGAATCTACTATCTGTGACACTTGGAGAAGTTAAAGATAATATGTTGTCTTACACATAAACTACTATCTGTAACTTAAAAGAATAAAAAATGTGAGAACTTCAAGTATAGGAGTGCTCTTTTAAAGAATTTTGAATTCATTTACATAAAAGAATCAAGACCTACATCTTCATTACCATACTTAAAGGAAGAAAACGTTTAATGACACATAATAGAGAAGTCACAAAATCATACCCAACAATACATGTAAAACTTCTGAAATTTCATTAATCATCAGTTGTATTAGGAATTCACTGGTCCAGTATTCAGGTTCCTCCAAAATTTGAACCCCAAAGTTCCCTTTTCAGGCTTTTATCTCTGCCTCTTTGATTAACTATCGAATCAATTTTAGAAACTCACTTCTCAAAATAGTTAATAAACTGCTTTATAATATAAAGCTATTTCTTGTTTGAAATTATTTGAAATTATTACATATAGAAAATTGAAACAACTCAGAAAATATGTGAAACCACTTCAGTAAGTGACATGGGGTGGAAAGCTTTGGGAGGCCCACTACGGGGGTAAATAATGTCTCTTAAACCTACATGAATGGATCTGCCAGAGGTATAAAACATGACATATATAATATTGTATCCAGAAACCTCAATCGCAAATCTCAATCAACACTTTCCATCATTGCATCAACCCAAACCTTAACACTCTACGATATGGGACCTGCTGAAGGTATAAAACATGACATATATAATATTGGGTCTGAAAGCCCCATCGTAAGTCACAATCGATGAATGAACCAACACCCATACATGAGGTGCCATGCGAGCTCGCCAGGATTATTGAAGATAATGCATAGAGTATCGGGTCTGGAAGCCTCCTTCGCAAATCGCAACTGGTAGAACCTAGGGTGGTACTCCATATGAATTCTCGCACTATGATTTGCGATTGCAATTTGATCACATCGCAAACTTGTCTATACCGAGGGCTGATTCTTTACACTTGATATTTTTTCGATTTCGATATGAAATTATCTTATGCCTTATTTTTTTTCATTTCTCTTCTAAAATATATCAGGTAACCTCAAATGACAATGAGTGTTACAAAATCTGGCTCCAATTGGGGATAGTGCTTCTGCCTCAAGAGCACCAAGAACTACATATTAGTGCCTTCTCCTCGGGCATGGAGTCATATATTGCTTTGCAAAACTTACCTATGTGGAAATTTGTACAGAGAACCCACTCCTCGACTAGTGGTGACTGTGTAAACAAGGACCTCCTATAGACCACCATTATGTCAACCATATCAGCTTCAGATCGAGTAGATCCTACTGTTGTCTTTACCCTATCATCTATAAATCTACATGATTCTGATTCTCCTTCAATGTTATTATCACATTCATCGTTATCATCTGTAGATATGTCATCACCTGAAGAAACCTATGCTTCCTCATCAATGAGTAGTCAGGAAAAGATATTTGAATGTCGTTTTTATTTTTCTAGTCTTGATTTCTTGTGCAAACTTTCATTGCTAGTTCCATGATTTTTTTGTTATATATAGTATTTGACATGGAGATGGAGATGTAGAATACCCAACATGAAAATCATATTTGTACTTGCATATCATTTATCAACTCGTTTCTCTTTGAAGCTCTAAGAATATTTGTCATTTTAGTTGTGTCAAAATGAGCTACTATGAGAATCTTAGATCAAGAGCCTTAGTTGGGCATGGAATCCAAAATTCTGAAAACCCTAAAGTTTGAAAGGTTAAAACCTGACATTCTTGAAATTTGAAACCTTTGCAAACCGATTTCCAACTGGGACAGTCACCCTTATTTATGAGGTAAAATTACACTAAAGAACTACAACTAGAAACCAAATGCTCCACTCTTGATCTTATTTATGTACAGGTTCCTAGCTATGTACATGATTGACTTCAATCAGGTGAAGTCAATCTTCCAATGGTACTAGGTTAGCATTTGAGTGCTTGATCTATAACCATTCTTCCAGTGAATTTTTAAAATATAATTCATCTTGAACGGAAAATAAACTATGCATAAGGGTATCTTACAACAAAAATTAGGAATATGTCCACATAATGGTATGTGTAGGCTACTAATAAATTTCTCCATGTAATGTACCACTAGATCTTCAAAAATATAAGGAAAAATATGGTCTTGATCAGCCCCAAAAGGAAAAATCTCTATGTATGAAGGTTCTTGCTCAAAAAAAAATTCTATTGGAAGAATATGCTCAATAGAACAACCAACAAAATCTTTAAGAAAATAATCTATATCACTTTTGTGTCGTCACCTTTCATCTTTGAGCTTTGATTGAAAATAATTTGTAATTATGACCTCAGGAAATAAAATAAATTTTTTCACATCACTATATGACATATGGCCAACTTCGAATAGATTGTTTACCTCTGATCCATGGGTATCATTGTGTTATTCAATGCAATGATAAACAATCTCTTTATCAGCTTTCTTTTTATACAAGATAGCCTCTTTCACTATGATAATTGGTTCAACATATTGTTGTCCAAAATTTCCCATTTTTTGGTTTTCTTCTCTATGGCCAACACTCAACTAATGAACTCAAAGGCGTTCATCCTGTTTCTCATCTAAAACATTTTGGTTATAAATAGGAGGACCATCAAGTTTGACAAAATAAGATCTCTGGGGATTTATTTGCAACTTAATAATTTCTCCCTCTTCTCAACTACTGGGCAGAAATTCTTGATGAATGTTTGAACTTTCCTCCATTTTAATACTCTCTTGATTTGCTTGGAACGGGGTCAATAAACCCTCTGCTTCTGAGATTATTGAAGAATCTTTTTCAAAATTTTCAGCATCATTTTGGAGAAAATTATAGTTCTTTAGTTTCAGGGACTTGTTCATAATTAATTTGGCTATACCTCTCTGAATGCTTGATATATTATCAACATGACCATTAGTTTCTTCAGTAGGATTGTAATGAGCTTTTAAAGTTTCTTTAGGATCATAATATTCACAACAACTTTCAAAAAGAAAATCGTCTACATAAGAAGTTCTACAAAAAGAATGGAACACCAATGAAAATCTTTCAAAAATGAAATACTTGAACAAGGAAGAGTCCTGTACCAAAACCTAGCTTCTTGGTCCACGAAAAACATAGACAACTTCATTTTCACATATTCACGAATGATACTCTATTGCTCCATGCGTTCATGAAACTCTTGGAGGTGTTGAGCCGGATATTCATATTCGCTTCTACTGAATCTTGGAAGATACTCATTCCACTCATGAAATATAAGCATGTGATGAGGATATCTGGTGATCCCAGTAAAATCTAGTGGGTCAAATTTGTGGGATAAGAATGCGAGGATAGCCATAAAATACTAGAAAAGAAAACTCCAAAGTGCAGTGGACTTTCCAATTAATGTTGTAAGTGAAGATCATAGGTGTGAATGTACAACCAACTACCGAAACCAGTCACCCCCAAGAATCAGCATCAAACTTAATAATCCCATCGAAAAATATCTTCATGTCATCATTCCTCAGCAACAACACCAATTAATGTTGTACCTTAAGAAACCAATTTCTTGGCTGTATAGTAATTGTGTTTAAGGCACTAATGATTATTGTTTATTGTCACTTGTTTGTCACTTAATTGTATGTTTTATTCTCAAATGAAGGACATGAAAAACTTGGTTTTTAACCCTTAATACTTAGGTGACATGAAAATCTCAGAATGCCATTTGTTTGCTGAATATAAATGATGAATGAAGAAATCTTGAAGAATCCAAAGACAATATGTTGCTTTACACAGAATCTACTATCTCTGACACTTGGAGAAGTTAAAGATAATGTGTTGTCTTACACAAAAACTACTCTTTGTAACATAGAAGAATTACAAAGGTGAGAACCTCAAGTATAGGAGCACTCTTTTAAGCGATTTTAACCTCATTTAGATAAGAAAATAAAGACCTACAGCTTCATTACCATACTTAAAGGAAGAAAGCATTTGATGACACATAACAAGAAGTCAGAAAATCATACCCAACAATGCATGGAAAACTTTTGATTCTTTCAATAATCAACACTTGTATCAAGAATTCATTGGTCCAGTATTCAGGTTCCTCCAATATTCGAACCCCAAAATTCCCTATTTGGGCTTTTATCTCTACCTCTTTGATTAACTACCAAATCAGTTTTAGAAATTGACTTCTCAAAAGTGTTAATAAATTGCTTTATAATAATTATAAATCTATTTATTGTTTGAAATTATTTGAAATTATTACATAGATAAAATTGAAAGAACTCAAAAAATACGTGAAACCACTTCGGTAAGTGACGTGGGGCAGAAAGCTTTGGGAGGCCCATTGTGGGGGTAAAGAATGCCTCTTAAACCTCGATGAACAGATCTGCCGAAAGTATAAAACACGACATATATAATATCATATATGGAAACCTTAATAGAAAATTTCAATCGGCGCATTCCATCAGTGTATCGATCCACACCTTAACACTCTATGATACAGTGGACATGCTAGAAGTATAAAACATGACATATATAATATCAAGTATAGAAGCCCCATCGAAAATCACAATCGGTGAATGAACCAATACCCACACATGAGGCACTTTGCGGACCCACCAGGATTATTAAACATAATGCATAGGGTATTGGCTCCAAAAGCCTCCATCGAAAATTGCAGTTGGTGGAACCTAAGGTGGTACTCCATATGACTGCTACCAATGTGATTTGTGATTGTGATTTGATCGCATCGCAACCTTGGATATACCACGGGCCGATTCTTTACACTTTCTTTCTTTGCGATTTCGATATGAAATTATCACATGGCTTATTTATTTTCATTTTTCTTTTAAAATAGATCAAGTAACCTCAAATGACAATGAATGTTACAACACCTCGATCACTCATCAAAATCTTTGGACATCCAAATCACATTAATACATGATCAAATAGGAACTTTTCAGTCGTCGCGCCTCTATAATCCTTCACAAGCTGTGCCTATACCCATAATGTCAAATACTCCATCGCAATTATGATATACCATGCCCCTCTCTTCCCTTGTGGCTGAGTGGGTCCTACAAAATCTATTTCTCACTTCTCTAAAAGTTGCAATGTTATTTGTGGATTCAAAGGCATTTCATCCCTCCACGATGGACTGCCTGTTCACTGACATACATCACATGCCTTACAATATGCCTTTGAATCCTGATGAAGGGTTGGCCACAACAACACTACACGTAGAATTTTCTGTGCGGTTTCTCTCCTTGCATAGTTTCCTCTCGTGACTTCCCCATGAATATCCATGAGGTGGTTACATCTCCCAATATTGGTACATAGCTTCACAATATCTCATCAAACCCCATTTGTATAGATTCCCAACAATGACAGAAAAATCTATCGCACGCACCACTAATTGCTTCTTTTGTTGGACAAAGTATCCTTCTGGTGTAGTTCTTGTTGAGAGGAAATGTATCATGTCCTCAAAATGTCTATCTACGATGTGCACCACAAAGCGCTAAGCATCAGGTAATCCTTCCTCCAAAGTAGTGAGTTCCTCCCCTAACAAGATGTGTGACAAGTGGTCAGGTCCAACATTCAGTCATCCAGGCTTCAAAACAACTTCAAAATCATACTCTTAGAATGATAAGAGCCATCTGTAGGTTCTCCCCATCAACAGAGGCTTATTGACCAGGTACTTCAGTGTGGAGAGCAGGTGCACCGATGCAGGTTGGGGCTTTTCTCCATAACCCTGCTTCCATTTGGCTAGATGTGTGCATGAATCATTCTGCCCATCGTACTTGTCTATCAGTCACACCATAGGCTTCGCAAATAATGTTCTCATCATTCTCCTACATTCACGCCAATCATCAAAGCTTTGCTTGTGTGTACCCCACTATCTTGTGGGCGTATGGTGCAGTGCCCAATACAAGGCCTGGAAGCACTACTTTTCTAGGACCTCTCTTTCAAATGCATTCAAAAAAATGTCTACCTAATTCATTCCATCATAAGTAGGAAGACTTCTTACCTCTGATGACACACAACGCAGCGACCAGGTCATCATGTTACAATTTAGCATAGTTACTTCGTGTAACCGATTCTTCTAGCATTCTATTTCTTCGTCGGAATCTAAAGTGTAGGAAATCTTGTAATCCGATGTAATCCATCCATCTCCAGTGGGATTCACCCAGTCTTTGTCTTTTGTTGTTATCTTATAACTACAATCTAGATCATCATCACTCTCATAATCATGGAATGGTTCTGTATAGCACAATCCTTCAGCAGCATCTAGGGGTATTATTACACGCAATTATTTCTTCTCAGTGATCATCTTCCACTTCTTCAGATTAATTACCCCATTCATATTAGTAGCCCAGTTAATTTCGAGGAGCGCAGGGTAGGTATTGCTATCATCCAATATCTCTATTACTTCAAAATCTGCCAGTGCGCTTGCTCCCTCAATGTCTACAGTCACCCCCGATAGCTGCCCCATGGGGATGATTTTATATTGATTTGCAATCCTCAGTTGAATCGGAAACCGTTGCAGTGCAGGTCTCCCCACTAACTCCCATGTATGTTTCGGTAGGACATTCCCATATGACCCCAAATCAAGAATGACTTGATCCATTTCATATCCTCTGATTTGCACTGTGAGTCTCATTCCACCCCTTGTATTTGTCTTACGCTTACAAATATTTTAGACTACGTGTTGTTCACCTGGCGCAGTCCCAACACATCTGTTGATGACTTCTTGTAACCCTTTCACAATGTTACTCTCACACAGTAACTTCATATAGGTTTCCGGGAAAGTTGTGAGCATAGAAGGGTCCATTCTGGCTCAGGTTTATCATTGCTTCATGAGGTGGAGGCCTAAGTGAAGCTCTTCTTAGCTTCCATGAAGGTTTCAAGAGCATGATACAAATCAAACCCAACCTCTTTTTTTGGGGCTTTTCAAACCCATGAGCTGTCTTCTAGGTATTTCCCCTTGTCATCCCTTGTCATCATGCCACTCCTGAGCACTATATTTACTTTCAGATATTCCTCATGTGGCTCAGACCTCATCATCTGAAGGTTCTGAGTCAGTGGAGGTGGTATTACCCCTTTGTCTTGTATCCTTTCTATCAAAATAGGATATTCTTTTGTTTCATGATCAAATAGTGTGTAATACTTGCATGATGTACATGTTGGGTTAGTGCAATCGTAGGAATAGTGTCCTCATCCTTTGCAATTGTAGCAAATCAATGGTCTACAACCTCTACCAGGTCGTCCTCTACCTCGAACTCATCTATGCCCTTGAAATCTTGTCCACACCAGTCCAACATTCTGGTTAAGGGGCCACATTTTAGCCTGAACCTTGTAGGCGGGAGTTCTATCCATCATCAATTCATAGCTCCTACAAGTACGTTCATCATGTCCTACCGACCTACAAAAGTTGCAGAATAGCTATTGTGGTACTTGTACATACTTTTGTAGCAAGTGACAATTATCTGTGGCATGTTTTCTGGCTACTTGACAGATAGTGCACGATAATGTAGGCCCCGCGCTAGGTCCTGCTTGGGCTTCTAGCCTTAAAGGCATCGGTACTTCTCCTGCAATGAAATTTTCAAAGACTGAGAAATGGTCTTTGTCATGACCCTGACTCTTGCATTTCAAACACCATACTTCCTCGTGTATCTTTGGTCAAACTGCCCTATCATGCTTCAAAATTTTCATCTCAAGGCACAGATTCTATAGCTATGTATGGATCTACTAAACTCCTAGATTGGGATCTTGCATCGGAGTCTCATGTAGTCTCATAGCAATCTCCAAGGCCTCTACATGAGTTGTTATCTTCTACTGTGACAATGCGCTCCTTAAGTGGGGTAGTAGCGAAGCCACAAACCACTCACAATGCTTTCTATTTTTAAAATTCATATTGGCTTCGTAGATATGACTCTTCAGTCTTTGATCCAATTCACGAGGTATCTTTCCTGGTCACATCGTGATCGCTTTGAATCCCACAATCGACTGCACCTCAGATTTAGGCCTACTAAATTCACTATTTAGTGCTTCCTGGATGTCTGCTACTCTAGCATTCAGATTATTGTTTGAGTACTTAATATACTAGGTTAGCGCATGATCTTACAAAGCACTAACAAGTGTCATCCTTTTTATGTGGTCATCTGTAACACCTTAAGCTTCCCATATAGCCCTCACAACAAACCAAAATTTGTCTGAGTCCTCATTTCCCAAGCCTTTGAACAAAGGTAACTTCACTGTATTTGCCATATTGAACCACGGTGGAGGTGGAGGTGGTACGAGTGAAGTTGGAGGTGATGGTGGTGAAGTCGAAGGTGGTGTGGGCAGAAGTGGTATTCACAAGAATCGTCGTCTTATTAACTAAATAACACTTCATGGAGAAACCTTCTCTATCGCTTCTTCATCCCTTCATGGAGGTGAAATCAAGGGGCTATACTCTGGACCCTTATTTTCTTCGTTTTTGTAATTTTTTAGCTTCGCGTAGTCTCAAACATCAAGGTAGCTGCATAACCCATTTTTCACACAACAACATTTTAATCCAAGTATTAAAATATTTTAGGTAATTACCTCACGGTCCTTTGAAAAGGTGTTGCTCTGCCTCGCTATAGCTGACTGAGGGGTCGGCCGCAAATTCACTAACAAATCCTCCTATGACGTGATCAAGCGAATGATCAACAATGTGGGCAATCTTATCCTTCGATGCTTCCAAGCTTCGCACTAGCTTTGGGGTCCACATAATAGGACCATCAAGTTTCCACTTTCCTTGGCTAACTGCTAGCTTCGTGATCCACTCATATAGCATAATTGGAAAGGAGGCAAAAAATATTTCATGGGTACTTGTATACAGGTAGCTATCTAGCCACTATTCTTCTATTAGTTGTGGATTTCAATTTTCTTGTGCCGCGAACTTGTGCATCCTTCTCTCCAACCACCCTTCGATTTCTTTCTTATTTGGATTCTTGTGATACAATATCGCACATCTCTTATGAATATTCTGGTCCTCACAATAGAACCATTTGTTTCCTTGAGGGGGGTTGACATAGGTTTAGCGTTAATTAGCCAAAAAATCCATAGAATATTGGCCCTTTTGGGATCAGCCCATGGAGCGCGCACTGAAGTCTCATCGAAGTATTATGTGGGGATGTCGAAACCAGGTTTCTACACCCTTGAGATGGTTTTGATGTTGGTTTATTCCAGCTATACCTGCCTTCACATAGGTAGCTTAGCTCTCTGTTCCACCCTTTAGTACCTTCGCGAAAGGGTACAATTGTCTTTCGCGCAGCCTCAACCTACGGCTTTCGTGCTGCTGGGCCAACGAACTATGATATATCCCAAACTGGGCTAACTATCTTACTTATCTTATTAACGAGTCTTAGTTATCTCAATGTAAATAGATGTTCTTACTTGCGTTTACTTAACCAACACATTTACATACATTCGTTCATAATATAAGCATTATAAGTGAAATTTGTGCCCAACATAACAAAACTAATAAACAAGAAATAAAGACACAAAAATTGTGGAATAGTTCTCTTTATTGATAATTCTGGATGATTACAGACTCAACCTACCCTGCGCACTCACTTGCAGGGGTCTTCGTACTCAGCTGCAGACTTCTACCCTAGGCCTCTGTGCACTCAGCTATAGAGCCTCTTCCTACAATATGACCCAAACTTAACTTCTTGCTCTAAAGCTATGACTTTCTTCTTCTTGATTCGTTATTGTCCAACTACTTAGAGCTTAGCTCTATTTATATAATCCCATGGTTTGCAGACCATGGGTAGATCTTCTACAATCGACATTACATTTCCAAAATAAGGGTGAACAACCCCATGACTCTTTAACACCTACACCATCCACAACTAAAATATGCAGAGTCTTTACACTTGGATTAGAAAAATTGACCAAAATATGGGCTTTTAGCTGCAAGACTTCCCTTGGGGTTCTCGCGCCCAACAATCACTTCATTTGTAGGAAAATAAAGTCTCAAGCATGACTATTTACCTTAATAAGGGATTGCATACACCAATACTACATAATATCTACACATTGATCCTTTAACAACCTAAATTAGAATTTCATTGCTATGCTAAAATTATCACATGCATCCATATAAAATTATCTCATAAATGTCGTGATCATAGGTAAATCTACTCATGTATAACAATCACATGTAATTCCTTCGATCACTCTCATTGCTAGAAAATTCATACAATTTATTTCATAAGCTAAGTGAACTTCAAATAGAGATGGAAGAAATAAACATAGAAAACATTCCATGTAATGGATCCCACTAAAACATCACTTAGGGAGGAGCACCACCACCCAACCGTGAATCACGTTTTATTCCCCCCCGAGATGAAGACCTTTCCAAGGATCAATTGTCCTCAATTAGTCAATGCATTGGTTATTTAATACTCTCTTTTATGATTTAGTTACCATTAGTAGCATCCCACTTTATGGACTTTTCCATTTGCCTAGGTATTTTCTGGAAAAGCTCATCTTTATCTCCCTTGACGCTTTTCCACATAAAATCTTTTCTTTATCTCCCACAAAGATTTTATGTCGGATGGATCTTTATCTACCATCCATCTGATGGATCTGCAATCCATCCAAGCTTATCTAGAATCACATCTAGAATCTTTATCATGAAAGATTCATCTCTTTCACATTCCTCATGGGATTTGGCAAGCATCTCCTCTCTCTTGGCGCTCCACCCTCCAAGTGATTTATTTTATTAATTTATTTAAAACACATTTTGTTTTCACATTACATATCACCTAGCTTTCCTCATCTTAGGTTTAGAATAGTTTAACCCTTAAAGGAGGGTATCACACCTAGCTTTCCTCAGCTTAGGTTTACAATATTTAACACACCAGGAAGGATATCACACTTAGATTTGACTTATATTACATTCACAATAATTTAGTACCCAAGGGAGGGGTGTTATAAATACCATATGGATGTGAGGCTCTACCATCAAAGGCCTCCAAAGTGTTTGGGGATTGGTTAAGAGAAGGAAATTTGATGGCTTTCCAACACAGAACAGAGATGATGTAGGTAGAAGAACCTTCATAAAAAATAGTCTGATGGATCTTCTATCCTTTTATAGGAAAATGTATCAGAAAAGAAATATGATCAGGAATGTGAGGCACGTTGTTTTCAAGATCAAAGGTAATCAGACTCAAATCAGAAGGATCAATAACACCTATAGTAGACAACAATGACTTTCACTGCATTGGATGAGATTGAAGAACCTCCAAAGTAGATATCACAGAAGGTTCCTCTGCTAAATCCTCAACAATATTGTACTGTTGCATAGCTCTAGCATTCAGATTAAAAGATGATTTCTGAAGAAAACCCTTGGGAGGTGGCCGTATTACGGACTCACTCTTTGGGTGCTCAATATGGAGCAGACCAGAACTGGATGGAGTAGAAGTAGAAGGGGTATCCATGACTTATTTTTTCACCATATGCTTATGCGTGGTTTGATAGTCCTTAGTTTGAGTAACGATCGAGATAGGTGATGAACCTTTCATCATGCAAACCTAGGAACCTAAGGAAGAAGAGGATTGGAGTTGGTATACCAACTGTGTTTGCTAAGATGGGAAAGGTTATTTTAAGATAGTTAGAGTCCCTTTCAATAAGAGATTAAATTTAGATCTTTGGGGACAATATTTGGTGTAATGATCTTCCTCATGGATGAGGCAAGGATATTTTGGCTTCCTTTCAGAAGCATCATCAACAAATGATTTAGGAGGGTCATGTTTTGGGGCATCGACTTTGGATTTACATTTTCCCTTTTTCTTACCTTTAGAGGCCTTATTTGTTGCAATAGACTGAACAACATGTACCTTAGAGGTTTTTCCAGGACTGGATGAATTCTTTGAAGGATTATTGGAACCAGTGTTCGAGACATATTTATGCTTCGAAGAAAATTTCATGGAAGTCTAAGACATTGAACCAATCACACCATCCACAGGTGATGCAATCAAAGAATTTTATTTTGTTAGATGTGAATATGGCCTTGGTGTATCAGGCAACATCTCATACAATGTGCCAATTTGTGAGTAGACTAAGTCCAGATAATGGGCACAGGCGATAGCTTGCTCTTCAGTGACACATCCACCCATAGCTATATCCTTAGTAGTCTTACTAATGAATGATTTTGTGAACCATTCCATCAACAACTCATCTGCAATCTCAAATACGATGAGGCGACGTTGACGTCTCCATTCATGGATATGATCCGAAATGTGTGTCGTGGTGTCTTGCTTAAGGAATGTAAGAAAATGAGTGCCAATTTCATATCAAACCCACAATTGGAAGTGAGTGAGGAAGGCATAGCCAGAGAGTTGAAGTCAACATAGGTACCTTGAGGCACATTGATATACCATTTTGCAGCAACACTTGTGAGAGTTCTCTTGAAGAGTTGAACACGGATTGAATTGTCAACATACGAATTGGAGGAGCACCATAGGTGATATGTCATAACATGGCCTTGCGGGTCCTCCTTAGCCTTTCCTTCAAATTTGGGTAAATTTCTTGGAATTTTAGTTGGAACTAAAGGTTAGTAAGGTGAATGAAGAATGGGATCATTCATGAGCCTCGAGAGATCAGGAAAATCCAACATAGCGAAGAAAGGAAATGGCATGTTAAATGACATATAAGGCCTTTGAGGAAACCCAAACTATGAATTCCATCCTTGCTAGTAAGGATTTTGGCCCCATAGTGGATGATTTTTTCCATATGGGACCTACATTTATCCCCACTAAGGGTTACCTTAACCATAAGGTTGATTTGGTCTAGGGTACATTTAATATTAACCCACCATAGGCCAGGTTATAAGTTGTTGAATCTATTGACCCTGGACAAAAGGAGAGTGCCCCCTACTACTGTAGGAGTTGACCTTGGGCTTCCAATGTTTGACCTTGCTGAAAAACATATTGAGATTGCTGCTACCAAGGTTTACCTTGTTACTGCAAAGGATGACTTTGCTATTGCAAAAGGTTGACCTTGCAACTGCAAAGGTTGGACTTGTGAGGACAAAGGTTTAGTATACTTTTGAACAAACTAAGTTTTCGAATATAGAGGCATTTGTGATTGTAGCGAAGGTTTCCCCTGCTGCTGTAATAGTTTCTCTTGCTACTACAAATCTTTCCTTTACTGCTGCAAAGATTGTCCTTGCTGCTGTCAAGGTTTCCCTTTCTACTTCAAAGGTTGTCCTTATTCTTGGAATGGTAGATAGATAGTTCCTTGGGTTATACCATGGGGTTATTGATAGTTCCAAATTGAATCTAACCATATCCACTAGGCATAGCATATTAACCAGGCTGGACATAGGCTCCTGCTTGAGGAATGTAAGACAAATTAACCGAGGCTTGCGAACCATATGGGACATAAGCCTGTTGGAGTGGAATGTTAGCCATATAAGGTTGCTGATATTGAATGATACCTGGTTCAGATGGACCAACAGGGTTAGGAATACTAACATAATAAGGTTGATTAAATCCAACCATGTGAGTTTGTAATCCACTCACATTCGTTTCTCCTTACACAAGATGAGTATTTGGATCTTTCCCCCCAGGTGATCGCACACTCCATCCACTGGACAGATGGGTAGAATACTAACTGAAACCTAACCTAAAATAGTTAGTTGAACCAGAAGAGTTAGTTGAAATGATGATTCATGCTATGACGAAATCCTAGGCTGAACAGGAACTAAGGTGACAACAATTTGCATATAATTTCGAGGGGGCACACTTGGAATGAACAGAACCAATGTAGGCATGGCATTAGATGGAAAAATTGGAATTTGGTATAATGATGAAGAACTGTGTGTTCCTGAAATAAATTGCACTAAGATGGTACAACCATGTGGAAGCAAAGGGCCACTAGATTCATGGAACGTGCGAGATGGAGTTCTTCCTATAAAAGGAAAACCTTGAGGAGGAAATTCATAGTCTAGATCCTCATGTATGTGAGGAGGCTGAGTCACGAAAATTTTTGGATGACCCTGAGGAGAGTTTCGTATATCACCCTCTGAATCCATAGATGGAAATAACTAATGATGATGAATTTGAGGTGTGTGAGGAGATAACCCTAGATGAATACAAGGCCAATCATACAGACTGTAAGGACACTGAAGAGATATCACAACAGAATTGAATAATGGATTTAGTGGATGTAATAAGCCTCTGTGGACTCTCAAGAGTTTGCAGACTCTCAGAGGTTCGAATAAGATCGTGAGGGGTATTAGTACCAGATTCTTGAGGGGATCAAGAATTTGATGGGGGTGGAGAAGAAAACAGAGGTTTCATACTTGGAATAATCCCAAGTTTAAAACCTTGCTATTCAAGTGACTAAGGAAGTTCGAGATGAACTCCTTGGGAGGATCCTTCAATATCAGAAAATGAAGGGGAACTGTGAGATAAACTCAGTGGTTCAGCCACGATGACTTCCTCCCAAGTTCAAAAAATAAAATGAGATGCATTGAGGGCTTATTAATCTTGAAATTAACATGTAATTACTTGATATTGGTCTAAGAAGAAACTTCGTAGGTTCAATATGTTGATCGTGGGTAGTTATTTTTAGAAACAAAAGCTTTACATTTTCATCTTCTAAGAGTTAAGAAAAGGATGAGAAGGTGACTCTATTCTCTTTCGATGGTTTTGTGAGCCTGAAAGGACAATTTTATCGATGATCTTTTCAAATTTAAAGAGTTAGAAAAGATCAAAAGGACTACTCACGTGAATCTAGGTAAAAGGAGTACCATGTAACCATGAACTGCAATATACACCTCTGCAAATAAATTTACCAAGGACTTGACCTACGTACAGGCAATATCCCCGAATGTTGTGTTCAGTGTATCGTGTTTACAAGACGGAGGACTCAACTTCTTATGGATAAAGGTTTGCAACCTATGGGGGTCTATCGGTATGGGGAGCACAAGTTTGTGCTAGTACTGTCTAATGCTGAAGAAAACAACAATTGATAATTTTCAAAGATGCTGAAAGATGTCTCTAGCCTAGACCACTAAGTATGAACGTTAATGTTTCAAATACTCCTTAGATTAATTAATATATTTTAAAGTTTATCTTGGAATTATGTTTTGATTTCAAGGCCTTAACAATGTTACCTGTTCCTAAAATGCAACTACATGATGAAATGAAATCATTCAATTCGATGAAAGCTATCCATGTAAGGAAGAAGATCACACATATCATGCATCAAACAAAATGAAAAAGTTCATCCATGACAATTTCCAATGCTAAATGAAAAACATGAAATCTAATATTTCATTTAACAACAAATGCAATTCCCGAAAGCATTTTTAAAGTAATCTACCTTAAAATGCAATGATGCTTTCTTCTTTTTCACTTTGGTGCAATCAGTGTAATCTACTACAAAAAGTAAAAGAGAATGCAAGAAAGCCAACAAACATGATAATATCTTTCACAAATTATTTCAATGCAAGAAAAAATCCTTCGAAAACTATGACAAGATAAACACTTTCACTTTCTCTTTTCAAAGAACAAACATAAAGAAAACACTTCCTTTTGATTCAAAAGAGATAACCAATTTGTAATCTATTGTTTTTCAAAGAGACTTGAATAAAATTTCACAACATCTACTCAATCCGACACTAATGAAAACAACTTAAGACACAAGAACCAAAAGTGATCTCGAAAGGATGTTCAAGCAAGAAAAGGACTCTTTAACACAGCTAATTGATCTCTGGTGAGAAGACCAACGAGCAGATGAAGGATGGCCTAGAAGACATAGAAACCCTAAAAGTCTAATAAAACTTCAAGAATACTCAAACTAAGTTAAAAGGAAATTGCAATCAAACAAAAAGAATTTCAACTAATGTCACAATGGTAAATCGTTGGGAGAAGGAAAAAGGAACCGAAAACCCTCAATTTCTTTAACTTTCACAATCACCACACCTGTGACGAGAAAATTATCAATCATCGCTACTATGATCAACAAACCTGTGATATCATCGTGACTATCAGGGCTAAGAATGTGATGGGTGAGAAAAAAAAAAAAAAAAAAACAAAAACTTCAAGAACAACTCAAATCAACAACCTTCAAGCATTTACCAGAAAGTGAGAGTGACTTCAAACAAGCAATGAACTCTAAGATTTAATGGTTGATGAAACTCATAAAACGAAAAGGTAAAGAAAGGGAAGGAAAGGATCATAGGGTCCCCAGTGGAGTCACCATTTTGTTGACAAGGTTAATCCTCTCTGTAGATAGAGCCAATCCCTCTAGCCTAATGAGTGGGTCTAGCAACCATAGTGACAATCAACTAGACATCTTCCTTGGTTATAATTGAAAAGTAGAATGAAAGAGATGGCCTACCTCGTTCTAATGCTATTTTGATTTCCTTTGTTGAGGGTGTCAAACCGCTTGTGTCACGGACTTGTTCCTACTTCTCTTAGGGTTTGTGCACCTACACAAGTGATCAAGAGACAACAAAGCATTCCAAAACCAATAACAAATCCAATAACAACCTACTTAATTAATCAATGAATGTCAAGCTAAATAATACATGAACGTATATATTTTTGGAAGACGAAGAAACAGTTGTATATTATTGGGAAATAGAGGGAAGCCTACAACCAAAGCCTTGATGTTGAAAGGCTCTCCTTGAGTGGTAATCCAAGTCCAAGCTAGGAACTCTCCAGGCACTCCTTCTCCATGTCTAATGAATACACAGATTAAGATAAGCTAACTAAATTAGAAGTCTACAAGATATACGTGGTTTTCGCTAAACATAGTTGTGTATATAGGCATGTTTAGTTAACAGAAGTAGCGTGTATCAATTTTTTTATGGAAATGGAAAATTGTTAAATTGCTAATATTGATTCACCCCCCCCCCTCTTAGTATTATTTCCAACAATTGCTATCAGAGCAAGTCCTTCAGAAGAAGCTTGATCGCTTGAAGGAAGATCTATCATCATGAGAAACTACGAAAAAGAGGCATCCATTAGGCCACCAATATTTTATTGGAGCAACTTCGTCTATTGGAAGGTCAGAACCACATCCTATCTTCAATCTCCTGGTACAGAAGTTTGGGATATCGTGGAAGGAGGATACACATTTCCATCAGCAACTCCCACAGATATGGCTGGTAAAAAGAAATATGAAACAAATGCAAAGGCATTCAATACTCTATTGGGGACTTTGTCTCAATCAGAATTTGTCAAGGTTATGCAACTCAAAACCACCAAAGAAATATGGGGCAAGATCATCCTAAGTTATGAAGGAGACGTCAGGTAAAACATGCAAAAAAACAATCTCTCAGAATTCAATATGAAACTCGCAGAATGCAAAATGATGAGAGTGTGGCTAATTATTTCTTACATATAGATGAGATTGTTAATGGCATGAAAAACTTGGGTGAAGAGATAAAACAAGTTACTTTAGTTGAAAAGGTTCTAAGTTCTTTGTCTTCTAAGTTTGAATCAAAAGTTTCTGCCATAGAAGAAAAATAGAATCTTCAGAGTATTACTATGTCACAGCTGCACGAAATTCTAACTGCTTTCAAAATGAGAAAAGGGGGACCATTAGACATGAGAGAAGCCGCATTCAAAGCTTCAGGAAAAGAAGAATACAATGAGTCAGGGCATACGTCAGAAGGAGAGGAAGAGTCAAACTTTGTCAAGAACCTTTAATGGGGTTCTAGAAGATTTATAGGTAAGCTACCTTTCAAATGCTTTTCTTGTGGAAGAGTCGGTCACTATGCAACCAAATGTCCTCATAAATATAAGCTTGATGAATGTAAGGAACCAGTTAAATGGAACAAAAAATACAACGTAAGTAAGAAGATCTATTATACACATGAAGATGACGATGGACTTTGAAATAGTGATGAAGATGAACATGGTAATGATTATAGACATTTGATGGCTTTTGAAGATGATGATTTCTTGGATGCTATAGATGAAGATGATCTCTATGAGGAAATTTCTAAACTTAAAATCTGTTTAGAAGAAAAGAGTATGATCATAGATACTCTAACATTCCAACTTGCTAAAAGGGAAAAACAAAATGAAAATTCAAAATGTGAAATTGTGGTATTTAGAAAAGATATTGAGAAAACAAAAGCTCTTAATCTTAGATTTTCTTAAGGATCTTAAACTTTAGATGAGATTATCAAAGTACAATGTTCTCCTCTAATTAAGAAAGTTCTTGGATATATTGAAGAAGCATCTCAAGCACAAAAGCCATCCACCTCCAAAAGTTATCTTGATGCAGCAAGAAGAAGTGAATAGGTTGACAATCATCAACAAAGACATAAAGCAGATCACCAGGTAAATCAGGGTCAATCTACTTCAAGGATTAACATAGATCACCAAGTAAATCAGGGTCAATCTACTTGAAAGATGAACACAAGCTACAACCAACCGCAAGGAAATCATTCTCAATTTGCCTCAAGAATGAATGTCAATGGAAACTACAATCACCTAGTCAGTAGATTTGATAATCGCAGGAATTTATTTAATGGCTATTGTTTTTCATGTCATAACTTTGGACACAAAGTTGCTGAATGTGTTTCCTACAAGGGCATCATGACTCAAGAAGCACGAAATCAGAGTGTGACTGGGATGATGAAGAGGACCTACAATAACTTTTCAGTTCTTGAAAATGAAATAGAATTATTTATTTGTAACAACTTCAGTCATGAAGATTCTGAATGCAGGAGTAAGTTTTTGCAAACATCTTAGAAGGAGCAAGCTTCCTTGGGTCCCAAACATGCAGAAAGAAAGAACCACAACCATAATGATGTGGTATATCCTTATATGCGGAAGGACAGGAAAATCAATGGTACATCGATAATGGATGCTTGAAACATATGACAAGTGATAAATAAAAACTTTAGTCATATATTGCCTTAGAAAAGGAAAGGAAGGTCTGACTTGGAAATGATACCCTTGGACTCATAAAAGGTAAAGGCTCTGTTCTTTTAAAAGAAAAGGTCAAAGATACAAATGTTATGTATGTTGATGGGTTAAAGCATAATCTATTGAGTGTTAGTCAAATGTGTGATCAAGGAATTGAGGTAATTTTTCGATCAAATGGACGTATTGTTCATGAGCTTGATATAGGAGAAACATTGATCAAAGGCATAAGAACTCCAAATAATTTATACATACTCAAGGGAGGACATTAACAATTCTATCTACACAAAAAAGATGAACATGGGCTATGGCACAGAAGATTGGGACATCTAAGATTCCCTCAGATAAGGAAAGCATGCAAATATCAGGTTGTTCATGATCATCCTGACATTATAATTCTAGACAATACAATATGCAAATCATGTTAGTTTGGTAAGAAAACTAGAACTCATTTCCCTGAGATGGAAGGATCAGCTAGTAAGCCACTTTAACTTGTCCATACTGATTTATGTGGTCCATGAAGGAAAAAGTCACCTCATGGAGAAGAGTACTTTATATTTTTCATTGACAACTTTTCCAGGATGTGTTGGATAGGAATTCTAAAGCATAAAGATGAAGCTTTCGAAAAGTTCAAAGCATTGAAAGCCTTGGCTGAAAATGAATCAGATCGCAAAATCAAATGCCTCAGGTATGATCGAGGAGGGGAATTTACCTCGGATGAATTTTTCAACTTTTGTGAAGAACATGGAATAAGAAGGAAATTCTCTACTGCAAGGACTCCTCAGTAAAATGGAGTGGTGGAAAGGTTTTTCCTTAAATTGGCAGGGTGCGGCACAGCCTAAGTAACCAACATTTTCCATTATTGACTTACTTTACGAACTACGCCTTTAAACATTCATATTAGCCATGAATAACTTCATAATGTGCGAAAACCATTATAAACAACATGATAGAACAACAACAATAAAATAACCATCATATGCAAGATAATCGTTTTATTATATATTTTGTACAATGGCCGGGAGCGTCTCTCCACCGGTGTTTATAACCAAGGCGGGCGCCCACCCGTACAAGAGCACACGGCGGTCGCATCTCGCCTATCCAACAATCCAACACAATACAATATGACCGAATTGCAAATGTTGCCCGAACGGGCGGGTGCGCTCGTGCACACCAGCACAACGACAACCAAACGTGGTTCAACTGGCGGGTGGGCGCCTCAATGCACCCTCCGCCCACACCTCCAAACTCCAACCAAGTGTCATGTCAACCTACCCGACTCATGGACGCATCATCGAACGCCCTACGACCTGTGGTAGAAGACCTTCTCACTTCTTGTTTGCGATGGAACGATGGGAAGTTCGTTGTTGCAAATGAGCGATCCATCCACGAGTTTATACACTCGTTTGGTGTGGCGACCACCTCCACGGCCGACCCACCAACGCGTTCAGCCGATGCCCCTAAACGTTACGTAACCGCACTCTCCACAAGTCGGCTTACCCATCATTTACTTCACCCAGCTCGCCATATAACTAGAGCGCCAATCTGTCCACATGCACTATGTAACCGGGCCTCATCGTTGGAGCTCGTCACACTTCATACTTAGTCGCATTTCGGTGAGGAAGAGTGCACCTGGTCGCCCGATGACCGCAAGCGTTACATGCATCCTCTCGGATAAACCCTTCCACATAACCTGCCCAAACTACTCTAAAACTTAACCAACCATGTCAAGTATTGTGATATTTGTGTTATGCGCCTTAGGGACTATATAGAGTTTGTTGTTCCATTTTCTATAATAACATTACAATATATTCCATATATGCTTTACAAGAGGTTCCCCTTCAAAAACAATACCCATAACATTCGAGATTGTAGGAGGCATGATTCTAGCATTAAATTTCTGTGTATATTCCATGACGAATAAACTTCATTGTGCCAATTCACGAAGTCATGGACAGACGGAAGGTACAATATACAATTTTGACCCTTTAAATTTGTGTTATCAAAAGAAATTAGATTATTTACATTCACTTTTTCTTCTTAACAGAAGTCCTTGCAAATTATGAAACATAATTGACCATAATCAATCCGGAGCAAATTCTTTTCACTCGAAGCTGATTATTATTACAATACATAAGTATCACCCAGTCTTGAGTTTGGAGCTAAATTCTTGCGACGATTTTCCTTTCTGCAGAAGAGAGCTCCATGTACTTCAATGTCTTTCGACTGAGGTGCCTTCTCTCAGAGTTCTTGGCTGTTTTTCCAATCTCGCAGAACTCTCCATGTAAAGCAATCAAATCCTATCACACTATTTTTGGCAGAGAAGGGGTTGTTTTAGAACAAATAGCCATGGCTCGGATGCGTGAATGGAATCATACACGACGCATATCAAAGTGCTGGAAGCGATCATGAACACCATTCCTGGGAAACGAGGACCGCATTCAAAAGATGTGTGATGTGAAAAGAAGCAAGAATTATGTGGATCACCTCATGTGGTACCTGTGAAATACACTGTGACCATCCCACGATGACTTACATATTGTGATAAAAAGAATTTTTTGGACAACAACAGAGCATAAATGATCAAATATTTTATTTCAATTTAATTTCATTAAATTCAAAACTTCTATTATAATATAAATATGTATTTTTTTTTTTACATTATTTTTATAATTATTCAATTATAAATTTTTTATTACAAAGTATTTGAAAAATTTGTATTTAAAATCTATTTATAATTAGTAAAATGTTAATATTAAAATTTTAAATAATTTTCAAAAAATGACGATAACTTCTTTGAAATAGAGATTGAATAACATTCACCATGGAAAGGTAAATATCTAAGTCCTCCTCACGGTTGTTGACATTGGGAAATTTTCTTTGATTAATTATAACTCTGAATGAATCGATCTTTTATTATGTTTGATGTTTTTTTTATAGATTAAGAGGGTATATTAATTCCCTTTATAAGGCTATTTGAGTTTCCATATATAAAGATGTTGGCAGGAATTTTAAGGATGAGATCATTTTTTATTATTATTTATTTCCAAATATTAAAAGGTATTTTATAAACTACTTATATATATAGATAATTAATTAATTTAATGTTGGCTTTTGTATTTTACTCTTGGTTTTTTTACTTGTAATAGAGGTGTTTGAGTATATGTTTTTAACTTTATATGTTTTAATTATATTTGTTATATAAATGTGTTAATTTAAAAAATTTTAAAAATGTATTTAAATATATGTATAGACATTAACGTGTGTTATTTTTCAATGAGATATGAATAAAGTTGTATAAGAAGTTTGACTTTTCTAGGGTTTTTCATGCATTCTCTTGGTTTAAATTTTTTTTGTCATCGTGAGTGGATCAACTCTCCATGTCCAAAAAAATTCTTGTCATTTTGGGTGAATCAACCTTCCACCTCCTTATCTCTCACTCTAATATTTAATAATATGAAGGAAATAATAGTTGAATATAATTTATTTTTCCATAATGTAAAACACACATATGAATTGTAAATATTCTTATATATATTTCAGTAAAGTTTGAACATGATTTATTTTCATCCTTATTTTTAATTAATTAATTTTTTAATTTAAATATATTATTATTTATCTATAATATTTTAATAATTATTTAATTTAAAGAAAGAAACATTTAAAGGAAAAAATTGAAAATGTATTAAAATAAAAGAAAACAATTAAAAATAGTAGAAAATTAAAATTATATATATATATATATATATATATAATATATATATATATATATATATATATATATATATATATATAATAATATATATATATATTATTATAAATTAATAACATTGGGAAATGAAATAAATAAAGTTTTCAAATCAATAAAAATGAGTAGAATGTTAAGCTCCTAGTGACATAATAATAAATAAAGAAAATATACCGAACTGCATGTTTCATTCAATTTCTTTCATAGAAAACAATGAATTTTAGTGTAATTATGTATTTGTCAAAAACTTACTTATTTTTATCTACAACAAATATTAACAAGTTTATAAGTTGAATATTATATTGTGAATATAGACTTAGGAAGATTTCTAACTAACTAAACTAAATTAATTGTAATATGAAAATTTCACAATAATATTTTGAAATAAAGATAGCTAAATGAAATAATATATATTATCTATTTTTATCCATAAAAACACAAATCCTTATAATCTCATGTAATGGATGAAATCTTAAAATTTTCCTATGGTTTGTCATATGCCTATGTTATATTTTTTCATGGTGAATAGATTATCATTACTTTAAATACAATATATCAAGTATGTATTTGAGAGTTTAGGAAATACTATAAAATATTGTTTAAATTGATGTGCATTAATTATTTATATTTTTTAAAATTATAATATATATAAAAAATATAAATTTTCAAAGTGTAAATATTATTAATACAATTTAAATAAATCAAAGATATATTTATCATATAAATCTTTAGTAGTATTAAAAAATAATTATTTTTCTTTATAACTAATATATATAATTTCCTTAATGAGATAATCACTAATAATAGGGAATATAAATGGAAATAAGAATGCAACCTCTTTTTGAATACCACCATATCATAGATTGACAAAAATTATGGCTAAAATGAGGCAAAAGTAATAAGTACCGGTTTCCTTTTGGTATAACTATAAAGTCAATATTTCTTCAAAATAATTCTAAATCTTTTATTGGTAAAATAAATGGTAAATTATATATTGGTCAACTTTCGTCATCTTAATATTTCAATTATTATTTTAATCGTGTATTACCATCTTAACACAAATACACTAAACAACATAAATCTAATACAAACAATTATTATGTCAAACCAAAGTACAAATTTTCCAATTCAACAATTCCAATTTAGTAATCCTATCAGCCTTTCCTTGCACTTTTTAAGATAATTTCTCATATATCTTGCACATATTTTTGATACAAAAGTGCAATCCCATCGTTAACATATAACAAACCATTAAACAAAATATCCCTTGCGGTGTTGTCCACTAAATCGGAAATAACCAATGTAGACACTACCGTCAAACAAGTTATAGGACACTCTTATTAAATAAAACTAGATATAAGATTACAAGTCTCAAGTTTCAACACAATACAATTTATCTTAAATTACACATAATGATAAAATTTATCTTAAATTACACAGTGCGAAGGTTCATAAAACTAAGATAACTATACCCTTGGGTGGCATAAAAACCAAAAACTAAAATGTACGAAAAATTTAATTGAGTCACAAAAAAAGAGCTCGCCACAATTAAAATGATCTAAGTAGATACACACTTAGAAAATTCCTAGATACTAAGATAACTACATCATTGTCTCACATAGAAACCTGAAACTAAAACGGACAGAAAGTGAATTGCACAAAATAGATAAGGAAACATTGATCTCCACAACGTCACTAAGACACATACACCACACCATTTCCATTTATCGCGTAACATTGTCCATAACCCATAGACTATGGTAACAATGGAAATTCATCATAAAGGAATGCACATTTGTAATGTTTTGGGTTTTTTAATGAGTATCGGGAGGAATTTGTAATTCCACTTTATACGGATTTTCAAGGAGACCTCAAATAATAATTGAGGAGAAAATTTTACAGAAACTTTAGATAAGTTCATATCAGAATCATCACAATATAACCACTTATAAAAACTACATTATTTTCGAATAACCCATCATTTTATTTTTCTTAACAAATAGTATTCAATCTACACTTTCCTCCACAATTATCCATCTCAGATTCCTTTAACATGAAGTCACGTGATCCAGAAATAAGTATGAATAAAAAGATAACTATGATTATATCAAGTAAAAGCAAGGCTTCGTTTAAGAGATCCAGATTCCAAACTAGATATATTTCACAATATTTCCAATTACATAAGATTACTATGGGAAGTCATTTTTAAAATCCTATATTTCACGTTTAATATATCCCTAGAAATAATTGAAGGGCATTTTTTTACCAGTTTTATAGTAATATTTTGTATAATAATTTCTTAAATTTAATTAATTTTCATGGTCTTTTGAATTATATTATTACAATGAGGATATATTTTTTCAATTATTAATTATTATAATATAATGTTTTATATTTACCATAACTATTATAATATGATATAATATAACATTTTTGTATTTATTTATTTCGAGTAACTACATCTATAGAATATTTGTGTTAGGTATAGACTCTGGAACTTTCACTATCTATAGAATATCTGTGCTAGGTATAGACTATGAAACTTAACTTAGAGAGTGTTGAGGGAATTGAAAATTGAACCTGTGACCTCTCTATAGCAATGACACTTTAATGATGGGGACGCAACCAATTGAGCTAACCCTCGAGGATATTTTATACTTATTGTAATTTTAATTTAAATAATTAATATTAAGTGTTTACTTATGAATAATGTTGTTGTACCAAAAATATATGTGATACAATGAGCTACACGGATTTTTCCCAAATTCCACTAGGCTGTGTATCAAGAAAGTGTAGTGAAACCAATTCCATGTACGTCCATACCATCATAGTAATTGCAAATCCAAGAAACTAGAGTGTACATTATAATTCAAGAAGTTGTTATTTGTTGAAATTACCTTGAGGTATCCACTTGAAGGGTTCACTACTTGCCTTGAAATGATGAGAACCTACACACATTCAATAAAATATTATATAAAACCACATATTTTGTAGGATCCATTAACATGAATATAACTGAAACCTAATGTATAACATAAAAGAGACTAGAGAAATCAATATGATGAGAAGGGAACCAACTTTTCACTAGTAAATCAAAATGATATAATATATCGATAGAATGGAAGAACTGTGAAATTTCAATTCTGGTCTCCTCCTACATTAGAGATAGTGTCTAAGTAACCAACAATATATCAAAAGTCTCTCACTAATTTTGAATAACTACATCTAACTAGATTTGGATTCAGGTGGATCTAAAATAAATCTAGCCACTTTCCTCTTGATATGGTCAGATTATATAGCTTTGTTCTATCCTCCAAGAGAAAGTATGTGGACACTTGGGGGTTTGATATGTTTGGAAACTTCTATATAATTTAACCCTTGTCTGACTTATACGTAAGTAGGTCAAGATGATCTCCTTCGGAATAATAAAGTCTCTAACCTTTTTGTCGATTATGAAAAGGTTATGTTCTCATAATCATGAAATTGTGACAAAATCATTATGAAAAATTACTTAATTATGTAATTTCACCCCGTCTAACATGTAGTAACTCCAATGTAAGACACACATAAGTAAAAACAACGTTGAAAGGGAATACATTTTGGCTAGAAATATAGGTATGTTGAACTTTTGTCTCTCTCACTATAGTGAATTGGAAGATCAGGTTATAACAAATGCCATAAATCATAAATCATACCAACTAGTTCCAAGCTAACAAAATTACACTAAGAAAAGTGAAGTAGAGAGTTTGGCAAGGGAGGCCACTCATCAAAGCGGTCGTTCCATGAAAGGTAACAACACCAAGTGAACGAAAGAAATGGTCAAGCAGTATGTGACAAAAATGGTGAAATGAGATTAAGGCTTATCAACGTGAATAAGAGAGGCTAAATTTATTAGCAATCACAATGTATAATGTGGGTGGAATCACCTTTGTATAAATCTAGAAGATGATGAAGAAGAATAAATTAAGATTAGATATGTCATGGCAAGAAAAGAGGAGGGATTTCGAGAGAGGAAAAGAATGTTTCCTGGAAACTAACATGGAAAATAGGTTCCAATTTAGGGAAACCATGTTCATGAAATTTTTACTGGCAAGCTATGAGGTGCAACAAGGGATGGGTTAATATCTAAACTTTACAGGGTCATACCAAAGGCACAATGAATATGGTAACGATGGTCAATAACAAAATATAAATTGTAGCATAAGATGTACCACAACATGTCAGGTTCAAGGGAAATTCACCTAGGCTCCATTGGTCATTGCATTAAAGACACCACTATATCATGTAAAAGCATATAGAAAGGCTACAACCATGGTTAAATCACATAATGAAATAATTAAACCATGGATTAGGTCAAATTGTGACCATATAATTTTGATTTTTGTATTTCTTGATTTTTTTTTATAGTTTGGAATATATGAGGTTTTAAGAATGTCCTCACTTCATACATGACACTAAAATTAAAATAGATATGTACAAAGTGCAACACAATCTAGTAGATCACGTCAAGTTGTGCCCACTACTCGGCATAAGGCAATCATCCCTATACATGAATTTATGGGTTGTTGTGGCTATCATATGGTGCAATATGATGGAACCATGCTACAGAGAGTTAAATTGCTATATTCCTAAATGTTGATGATGCTACGGAAAGTTGAGAACCATATCTTTATCTAGAATAACCTCAAGACATAAAAAGTAATTGGTCTCATGAGCTAATGTAACTCATTGACAATAACTATCAATACATAAAGAGGGTACAAGGCACTCATTAACAAGAGCATTTCTGTTACAGATTTTCTTAGAAATTTCAGTTTTAGAAACCCAAGACTCCACTAAATCAAAGGGTGGCACTTCCATGGATGGCCAAGAAAATTCCCCTAGCCTGATTCAAGATTTACTTTGCTACTATACACTAGTCCCTGACTCATGGAGAAAAAAGGAATCAAAAGAAATGATCTCCTTAGGACTAGAAAATTAATCCATGACATCCAATATGACTGTTAGAGATGGAGACTTGTTGTCGATAGATCTGCATGGAACAAGCAAAGTGATAACTCGTGTGGGAAAAGTATCCTCATCATACTCCATATTGGGATAGAATTTTTGAAAAAAGTGAGGAGTTAATGACAACAATACTTGAGAGGAAATAGCTTCCAGTAAAGGCGGAATATGCTCACCATACAAATCTAAATCCAAAGGAGAAGACATCACCCAAGCGCTAGGGCACCTATAGGGCCAACTAGTAATGGAGGAGATGATGTGCATACGATCAATCAAAGAAGAAGGATAATTAAGTGGGAGTAAAGGAAAGAAACTAAGAAGTGATGGCATTTTAAATATTCCCACGCAAAAACTTTCATAATTTGAATGGGTATCTCCAATAATTGGCACAAAAGTTCCCATAATGGTATAAATAGACAACAATGTATAATATTTTGACCAATTGATTGTGAAAATATTGCCTTCATGAGATAAGAAAAGCACATGAAAAAGTGAAGACATGATAAATGCCATAATTTAGAACCAATTGTGAGTAAGGAGTACATTTTAACCTATGGGATAAATGGAAAGCTCGACATCCATGTTTACAATTCTACCCCCCCCGCAAGATCAATGGAAAATGAAGGGAGAACACCCTGAGGCACAAAGGTATGATTATCAAAGGCTTGTAATGTAGTTCTCAACTAACGTGACAAGTTCTCGAGAACCAATATTTTTCTAATAGGAGGTAGGCATAATGCAATTAGAACATCCTATATCCACAAGAGCGTAGAGTATGTAATATTTGAAAACATGGACCAAGATGTAGAAAGTGACCTAATGAGAGAGTCTAAAATGAGGGGTGTCAATGGCAAAAATATTGAAAATGGATTATGAAGGATCAACCCCTCTGATAATAGTCAACAACGATTTGTGTTGTAAAGGGTAGCTATGTAAAAACTAAAAACTTTACATGGCATAATGTTCTTCTGCTAAATATTCAACAATATTTTACTACTTAGAACCTCATGTATTATGGTTATCTATTGACTTGCAAAGAACACCCTTAGGTAGGTCATATATTGGCTTCAAAGGCTTATTTAGCGTGAGAGGTCCAAACGATGCAACAATGGTGATCGTGTCCTTAGAAGTAGAGCTCTACTTAGTAGTTTCAAAAGACCTAACTCTTGTGCGAAATTTAACTTCTTCAAAGTGAACATGTATAAGTACATAGCCTTTGGGAAGGTTATGTTTCCCTCCATTTCCCCTGGGTGAAGCCTAAAGAGGTTTCACTACCATTTTTTTTTGTTGTTGGGTAGGAAATAAAGAAACCAATATGGTAGTGTTCTGGGTGGCTTCCTATGGTAAAAGAATATAGTATACTTCATACATACAAGAGAACTCATGCAAAAATTGACAACCTAACAAATTTTACAAGTGAATTTAACCTTATGATGTTCCTCATTTTTGGAATCACCCTAGTTAGGCTGGTTTTGAGTACCTTCCCATGGAAGTTTGGAGTTATTCTATTTTTTGTTATTTTTATTTTTCCGACAAAGTTACTGATGATTATCTTGTGTTGTGCAGTACAACATGAGAACCTCGATGTTGTGCTTAGAAGAATGTTCTTGTTGAAAAAAGGATTTCTTGATGGGCATTGGGACATAACAATCAATTTCCCTAGCTGAGATGCTAACTAGCTCACACAATCAGAGAAAATGGAACCGAGGAAACCATTGGAATGTGGTCCTAGTTTGGGTAATTGTGGATCATTCAGAGGCTGATGAGTGATAGGATTTACATCGTATAAATTTCTCGACTAAGAATCAATCAAATCAATATGTTGGGCACGTAGAATCACGTGTTCATTAGTAGCTACCCTAACCATGATGGCATCCTTAGCTTTAGGTGGAGCCCAGTATAATGTAAAACAATACCAAGTACCTCCATATAATAATATAAATTGGAAAACATGGAAAATGGAGTGTACCTTCTAATCGTAGAGGTTGCTATTTGGTGTAGGTAGCTTGAGGGATCCAGTAGAATTCATCACTCTTTTCCTTCAAATGTCAAGAACTTGCACACATTCAAACAATAGATCTAGCAAACCACATATCCCACAAGATCCATTAGAATGAATACAATTGAAACCTACTGCATTGCATAAAAAGGACTAGAAACATATATGATTTGAAAGGAATTAGATTTTAATTAAAAAATCGAAAGGATGCAATATACTGAGGACGTGAGAGAACTCCTCCTTAGCTTTGAATGCTCATCTCATCATATATCAAAGGTAGTCTCTAGTAACACAACAATATATCAGAGCTCTCTCAATAATTATGAATAACAACATATGGTTGGGTCTACGATGGATCTAGCCCCTTTCCCTTTCAATGTGTTAGATTATATAAGTTCATTCTATCCTTTGGGAGAATGTATATGGACACCCAGGAGAATGAGAAGTTATGAAAACTCTACATTAATGAATCCATATCCAAGTCATACACAAGAAGTTCAAGTTGATCTCCTTTGGAATGAAAATCTCCAGAACATTTTTTTCAATTATAAGTGTTTTCCCAATTACGCGATAATTGTTATTTCATAGTTACGAAATTCTTACAAAATTGTTATGAGAAATTAATCAATTATGCAATTTCACCCCTTTTGCATGTAATAACTTGATCGAGAGATCAAATTTTAACTCAAAAATGAAATTACCTAGAATATTCCAAAACTTGCATCAAGTCATAGTGTTCATTTTTCTTATTCCAATGACACTTGTTTTGCTACTTCAAGGATCATAGTGGAAGCTACTATTTACATGCACCTTGTGGGTTCACTCATGTACTTGGTGAACACATGACCAAATATGTCCTATTCAGCTAGCCAACTTAGTCAAGTGATGGTTAGGCCTACCAAGGTATATTGGAAGGCGACAAAGCATGTGTTGAGATACGTCAAGGGCACTTCTAAGTATGGACTATAATATAGATGGAAAAAGCGAGTGAAGCTTCAAGGCTTTACCAATGAAAATTGGGCAAGGATACGACCTGAGCAGAAAATAATATCAGGAGGGATCTTCAGTATTAGGTCAACACTAGTTTCTTGGTACAATAGGAAGCAAAGATCGATTGCACTTAGTTTGGCAGAAGAAGAGTACATGGTTGCGAGTCAGGCAACATATGAGGACATTTGGATGAGGAAGATCCTAGTTGAAATGTTACAGATGGTTTTTTTTTTAAATGCTTCAAGGTAATATTGATTCATAGGAGAAAATATGCATCATAAGTACATTGAGCTTAGTCACCAATACTTAAAGAACCATCATTCAAATAAGGAACATAAAACCATATAATTTGATTTTACATTAATAAATCATGCGCAAAACAAGTTACCAAAGAAAGGAACTGGAACTAGTGACCTTTCTAAACATATATGTACCAAAAATCCTACCACTTTATAAACATAACATTGGACTTTCAGGCCCCAAAGATTGAGTAAGTGAATAAAAGAGAGGAATTGCCCAGATGTAGAACTAAAGGAGCCCCAAATATAAGAGATATATAGCTCCCACAGTTGCTCCATCATATGCCAATGAGAATATCCACCTTATTAGGAAAAACTACTTACACAAAAAATCCATATCCAAGGCATATAAAGAAACCACCATATATCCATCAAGTTCCAAAATGAGGGACATAACCCTTCGATGACACTATACTAAGATTTGTGACATAATTCCAAAAATTGTGTAACCTCATAAATTAGTCTTGATCAAATGAGATGATAGTGAGGTCTTGTACACTATAACGACTTCGGTCAATATGATCACCATAAATCGCTAGAGGGTCAATAAGGTCTCGAGAGGTAGAGCCCAACACAATAAATTTTTCTAGCTGACTTAGTGTGGAATCCACATTAACAAGAAAAAAACATAAATTACTGAACATACCATTATTATATTCCATCCCCAAAAAGAGGTTGTAGGATTCAACATGCTTAAGTTTAAAGAATGAGTGCAGCGACATACCGATATGTCAGTCTAACGACATACAATATAAGAAATAAATATTCCTTGTTTGGAAGTAACACAAGCATGCAACTTATTTTGCAATGGAACCTAACACCTTATATTTAGAGTAATAGGGGTGTTACCTAATTTCCTTTGCCTTCAACAAAAGAATTTACCAGCATACCTGAAGTGGAATGGCACCAAAAAGAGTACCTACATAATAATATGCAAAGGGTTGAACTCACTTTAAACAAACGTTGCCCACTTTTCCTATTTTTGTGTTCATTTTTTTGGCGAGGAGGCATTAGGAGATGAGGTAAAAAAACAAGCAAAACAATCACAGGAGCCATGCCTTGCAAAATTAGAAGAAGGAAAAAGAAACAAGACATGAAGTTGTAACCTAAGTACACACAATCCATCCCCTACTTGTAATACCACGGGCCTAAACTCAAGAAAATTGCTCATTCAATGTAGCACAAAGACACAAAGCACAAAATTCGTCAGAACTAAGAAAAACTGTGAAATATCTCAATACCCAAATCTAAAACCAAAATGAACCAAACTACCATGAAAGATTGTGATATTTCTAAAGAAAAGGCACAAGTAATTGAAGGTAATAAATCAAGAAAATTCAGTAAAAAATCCCAAAATAGAGACTTTAACAATTCAAGGAGACAGATGGAATAGTACCCACCAAAAATATTTTGAAAAATAAAGAAAGGAACTTATAAGATATCGATTGAAATTGAAATAGATCAAAACTAAGTGCAAGAAGACACAATCAATAATAAAAGACACATGATACATCAGCATTCATTGGTAAACCCACCAAATAACGAGTAAAAGTCGCATGTTTAATCACAAACCAAGAAAAATATCATGGCAATGAGAATATGAGAATTCCAGGTGAACTCTAAAACATACAAAGGACGAAGAGGATAAAGCCTCTCCTCCTCTCCTATAATGCATGCATTTTTTCCACCTTAATGAAATTAGCGTGCATTTATAGAAAAATGACGTGTTTTGCAAGCCCCCATGCTCGTTTACAAACCACATCCATGCTATAACAGATAGTAGACACACGTGCAATGGGCTCACCATACGAAGAGGCCCCTGTAATATTACGTATGCTAAACTAGAGTAATTGTAAGATATCTTTAAATTAT
>APFE030161057.1:2231-12354 GCA_000404065.3 Pinus taeda
CTACATAAATAATCAGACTTTCAAAGGAGCGCCATTTTCAAACCAGTTGACCAAATGGGGCGAAACAAGCGTCAATGTGAAGCTTATAGAAAATCGATTCTAACAAAGCAATCAAAACAAGAATCCAAAGAAAACTAAAAATTAACAAAAGCGTAGGGCAATCAACTAAAATAAAAATCCAAAAAGGTGTTTAGCCAATTTTTTTATAGAAAGGGTCCCCATTATTTGAAGTGGACGCATCAATAATGGGGGGGTTGTGTTTTTACCACAACATGTCTATAATAATGTTACCTTCCATATTTCCATCAACTTCATCAACAACCAAAGCCATCAAACCTAACACAAGGCTAGAACATATTTACACTGATCATGTTTCAAAACTGCAAAACTCAAGCCATCATCTTATCCCAGGGTTTCTTCCAAACCCTAACCTCATGTCATCCATCAAATGCTAATAACCAATTTTCCTATGGTTTCCTTCAAACCCTAGCATATTTTTAGGTCTCCTTCATATTCTATTGCTTCCATCAAAGGTGTCTTCTCAGGAGTGATCCCAATCACTTTTCTTCAGCCCAACTTTGATACCATATTAATTTTTCTTAGGGATATATTGTTATTTTCTTTATATAATTGAATTTCTTCATTTACATATTAAATTCACCCCTCAACATCATAACATTATTCAAAGTTACCACATTATTCAAAAACATATGGAATTATATAGAGATAACAATAACATCATCAATGCAGTGGAACAAAAAGGAACAATATAAGAAAATCATTCACACATAGAGACACGAGGATTGGTTGGAGACCAGAGAAAAACCCACTACGGGGAAAACCATTTTAAATTCTTCTTCTTCTTAGATTTTCATTGAATGATGAAGAAAAGAGAGAGTACAATGATACATATCTTTGGCCATAAACATATCCATCAAAATAAACTAAACAACATCCATGATATGAACCCAACAATGTTAAGTATCAAAACCCTGATTCAAAAGCCTACGGTCAACTGTCAATGTTTGTGGTCAAAAGATGAACTCTATAGTTAACTGATGAAAACTTCGATCAACTGTAAAATTCAAACCTTAGGTCTCAACTACACAGAGAGAGTCTCATGTGCACAGTTGAAACCCTCAAGCGCACAAATAGGGTTGTCAATCTTTGAAGCCTTCCACCAGTGTTATAGACATATTTGGGCACTGCAACCCCAATCATATATGTCCATAAACTAAGGGCTTCTAAGACCATAAAAGTGTTGTTTCATACCCTAAAGGAACAAGGTCAGCTGATTACATCATTTCCCAGAAGTTCTCCCTGAAAAACTGCTCAGAACTGGTCAAAATTGGACCATACAGACTACTTCATGCTGAGGGTGCAATGCATCTCACCTGTTACACATAGAGGGTGCGATGCATCTCATGGATTCCAATCTTGTGGCCTTTAATCATAAAGGATATGAACCTTAGTTACCACCTCAAGTCGCTTTCCTCATTCAAGTGAAAGCCGTCAACAAAACTGTTCATCAAACAATTATTGATGAGGGGACATCTACATGCATTATGTCAATGAGTTGCTGGAAAACTTTAGGCTCACCACCCTTGTCACGATTTTCAACGATGTTAAAAGAATTCGATGGATGAACATACACCCCATACGGGATCTTAAGTAACTTTCAAGTTGAACTGGGGGGCAAGACAATAGAAATTGACGTCGAAGTTATCAATGGAAACCTTGATTACAATATCCTATTGGGAAGGCCCTGGATTTATGATATGGCTGCAGTTGTGTCAACATACTTGAGAAATATTGCATTTCCTTTTCAAGGAGGAATTACAATCGTTGATCAACAAACCTTCCTCCCCAACAGTTCACAAGTTATGGGAAGCATTCCAATGATCCATGGAAGCTCTCAATTGCTTCAAAATATCTTAGTAGGCCTCCTAAAAGACCCTACCTTAATGGGTACTTTTTCCCTACTGCCTTCGAGTAATCTGGCGGAAGTGGCCACGGTGGAAACCTGCGACATGGTATCTTCTATATCTAAAAAGTTTCAGAAGATTTCTGGACATGATGTTAGCATGTATCATCGCTAGGTATTTCCTCCAAGCCCAATAGAAATATTGTAGCAATCAATTTTCTTGGCCTGGGAGGCAAACCCAAATCAACGCTCATCGAGTGTTTGGATAGATAGGTCTAAGGAATATGGCACCTCTTTAGATCCTTAGTCGCATGTACATTCTATAGACGAAGGAATCATTCAGTCAATGATGAGTGGAGAGGCACCATGGGAAGATTACCACCATCATTCCCATCTTCCGGATTACCACGAAGATTGTTCCAATGACCTTAATCATCCTTTAGTTTTTTATTTTCTATCAAATACTGTAAATACGGTGGATTCCAAGTGAAATCTGTCCAATATTGAAGAAACTATCGCCATAAATATCTCAACCAAACCTAATGTTGTAGAGAATATTCATGTCGGCAAATCTTGTTCTTCTTCAAAACTGGAAATATATTATGCTCTCTTTCGTGAGTTCAGAGATGTCTTTGCATGGTCATATGAAGAAATTCCAGGCATTGACTTGGGTATAGTTGAACACGAAATCAAGATGTATCCAGATGTCAAACCAGTATGACAATGGCTTCGGCAGGTACACCCGAAGAAAGCCGTTGCCATCAAGGCAGAAGTTGAAAAACTTTCACATGCTGGTTTCATTTACTTAGTTCCTCTAACTGATTGGGTATCAAATATTGTTCTTGTGATGAAAAAACAAGAAAAATTAGAGTGTGCGTTGATTACAGGATGTAAATCAAGCTTGTCCAAAACACAACTATCCTACACCCTTCATCGACCAGATAATTGATGAATGTGCCGGATGCGAAATATTTTCGTTCATGGATGGATTTTATTGCTATAATCAAATTAATATCCACCCACATGACCAATCGAAGACTGCATTTATATGTCTGTGGGGCACATTCGCGTACTGCAAGTTAATTTTCGGTTTAAAGAATGCAGGGGTGACTTTTCAAAGGGATATGAATTATGCCTTCCATGACATCAAGAACATCGTTCAACCATATCTCGATGATCTTCTGACTCACTCACGAAAGCGGACTGATCATCTGTAGCATTTGAGAGCTATATTTCTACGTTGCCGACACTACAAGATACAACTCAATCCACACAAGTGTGTGTTTTGTGTCAGTTCTGGTCATTTACTTGGCTTTGTGGTTTCAAAGGACGAGATTCGTCTCGACCCATGTAAGGTTTAGGCGATCATCGATATGCCTCCACCTTCAAATTTGCTTCAGATTTAGAAACTCTAAGGGAAAGAAAACTTTCTAAGGAGGTTCATTCCAAATTATGCCAAACTTGCTAAAGGTTATATGCGTCTTTTGAAAAAAGAAGTGCCCTTTAATTGGGATTAGGTTGCAGAAGCTTCCTTTGATGCTCTAAAAGAATCCCTAATAAGAGCATCATTAATGTACACTCCTGATTATCAGAAATACTTTAACATGTATCTAGCTGCAGCAGATACAACCATTGCAATGGTTTTATTTCAAGAAGACAATGGAATCGAACATCCTGTCTATTATTTAAGTTAGAACTTAAATGATATAGAAAGCAAGTACTTCTATGTTGAAAAGCTAGCTCTTGCAGTTGTTCAAGCAGTACAGAGATTTTGACACTATATCCTATTTCACAAAACTACCATTTTGTCATATTACAACCCTATGACTAACATTTTGTCGCATCAGTTACTTGGCGGAAAATATTCGAAATGGATAGCCATTTTACAAGAGTTTGATCTGGAATTCATAAAATCTAAATAAAAGAAATCTCTGGTTTTTGCGGAGTTACTATGCGACTTCCCATCGTTGTCCAACGATTCAACATCCAAAGCATCAATCTTGGATGAATCTTTGTTTTTAATATCGTCGAGCGATCTGTGGTATGGAGATATAATCATCTATCTCCAAACCCAAACATATAGGCCTAATACCTCTCACTCAGAACAACGACGTACTCGATACCAAGCAAAAGACTACATGATCATCGGTGATACACTTTACCGTCGCGGTATCGATACAGTTCTGCGAAGGTGCCTCACCCATGGGGAGGCCGAAAAAGTCCTGAATGATTGCCATTTAGGCGCATTTGGGGGGCATCAATCTAGTTACGCTACATTGCAAAAGATTTTACGAGTAGGTTACTTTTGGCCAACAATGTTCAAAGATTGCATAATCGCAGTCAGAAGTCGCCATGCTTGTCAGATATTTGACCACAAAACCAGAATGCCACCTACACCTCTACATCCAAGAGTTGTTGTTAGGCCATTTGCCAAATGGGGCATAGATTTCATGACATGTAACCCCACCTTGGCCGGGGGGCATGGGTATATCATAGACTCAGTTGACTATTTTACAAAATGGGTTGAGGTGATGCCCACATTAAACAACAACGTGAAATGGCTGCCCTTTTCTTTTTCAATCATGTAGTCTCTAGATTCAGTGTTCCACAAGCTACAGTCATAGATCATGGATCGCATTTCCACAATCACATGGCGTTTGAATTGGCTGCCAAATTAGGATTGTCCCACGACAGTTCTGCTCCATATTATCCACAAGTTAATGGACAAGTTAAGGCGATCAACAAAGTCCTAAAGCGCATGTTGAAAAGGATGATTGTAGTCCATAAACAGAGTTGGCACCTAATCCTGTACTCAGCCTTGTGGGTGTACCAGACATCGGTAAGAAATGCAACTGGATTTACAACCTTTCAGTTGGTGTATGGCCTGGAAGTGGTCTTACTAGTTCAGTGCGAAATTTCATCTCTCAAGCTCGCAGTCGACCTTCTCCCCAGAACTTCAGAGGAATAAGCTCATTTCTTGGAATTAATCCAACTGGATGAAATCCGTCATGACGCCGCCTTGGCTAATGAAGCTCATAAGAAATGAGTCAAGGCACAATTTGACAAGAACGTCAAGCCCCGTGTCTTCTCAGAAGGTGACTTGGTCTTACTCTACGATCAGGAATTTGATAAATTGGGAGCAGGTAAGTTCCAGTCATTGTGGATGGGTCCCTACATTGTTAAGCATGTATTAGCAAAAGGAGCCTATGATCTAGTAGATTACGATGGGATTCCACTGTCGCAACCCCGAAACAGGTTGCACCTTAAGCGTTACTATGCTTAACTAAGTGTAATAATCTCTTCATATGCTTTTGTTACATTTTTGTTTTCATCAATAGTGATCATTTTGGTTAGGTAATCCACTTTTTCATTTGTTGCAGATGTCGAACTTATTGGAATCATTTGTTGGATACACCAACGGAGCTAGTTGTAGTACGCAGAACCTACCCTCTGTAGCCTGGACCATTTTTTATTCAAGCGGCGAGTTAGTGAGTTTCAGAGGGGTAAGTATTGGTTGGTCAACGAACAACATCACTGAGTATAGCACGTTGATAGAACTCCTCTCCGATGCCATCACACATGGCATATGCTGACTTGTTGTCAGGCTAGACTCACAACTCGTCATCTTACAACTCACTGGCATCTATTCCGTTCAGAATCCAGCTATCTATCGTATGTTCCTAAGGGTCAAGATTTTGGAAAGGTAGTTTGATTCTATTCAATATCAACACATTTCCAGAAACTTAAACACATTAACTAATTCATTAGCAAATTATGTGTTAGATAGATATTTGCAACATTTATAAAAGAAAAGCATTTCACAACATTTGCATAAGGATCATATAACTTAACCAAAAAAAAGCTCCAAAAATAAAAAAAAATATATAACTGTTTATGGTTTTTACAAAATGTTCTGTGTCCAGGACAAAATTGGTCACACAACCCAAAAACTCAAAAATGCAGGAAAGCACCCTAGACTAATGGTGCTAGTGATAACAAGTCACCGCCTGTGCGATCATACATAGGAGCCTAGTCCATTGACTCGACACGCTAGTAGCATGGCGTTGCAATCTCAGCGGTAACTTGTTGGCCCTCACATCTGGAATACCAAGGGTGAGGCCCTCGATCTGATCTTTCAATACTGCAAGGATCTCGGCTACATCGAGATTGTGAAGGACAACCTTCCCTACAGCCTCTCCTCCTGGAACGACTGTTGCTACCCTCGGGTGCACTGTTGGTTGCACTGGTCCAATATCTGTACAAATATATGAGTTTGATTAGTCTTGATAACATGTAAAAGACACAAGAACATTACAAAAGAAATAAACAAAGATATAGTCAGATCTTTTACCTATAACACCCCACTGCTCGCCAGCCGGCAGCACCAAATCTGGGTCACCCCAGAAATCCATCCCGGCATAAACCATCTGGTGACGGTTGAACCACTGAAAGAAAGCATCAGAGAGTGAAATTTGTGATTGACCAACATGTCTGGCCATAAGGTCAACCCATCTCTGCATTCGTGGATTTGTTGGTGCTGGGAGTCCGAGTGAAATGTAATGTGGCTACATCAGTGGGATCTTCTCCAAGGTGAAAGCAGTCAAAATAGAACGATAACCAAAGTTCTTGGATCTTCCATTCTTCACCCTGGTAATCCATTCTTTTATCACCAGAAGTACTGCATCACACCAGTTGAATACCTTTGGTTTAAGGCATTCCAAGGCATACTACATATAGGACCTATTGGCCAAGTGAAGAGCTGCACTACCAGCCAATCTAGCAAAGGTGAATAAGATAGTCCTAAAGGACTGATCAGTGACATCTCTAATGCTGATCTTACCATCCTTGCTCGGCTGAGATCCATCTCTATAGTATCAGTGAATGTAATCCCTCACAGATTCACCCCCACGGGCGGATCCTGATAGTAAGAGAGGGGCGCCACGCCTCGATAAACCAATCGAAAAGTAGACATCCTCAATAGTCAAAGGGATGGATTTACCTCTAATATGGAACACTTGGTTGGTAGGATCCCATGCATCGAGAAGATATTGCAACAAGTTTATTTGTTGCCTCATGCTAGATATGCAAAAGAACTTGAGCAAGCCACAGTTCCGCAATGTAGTCACCGTACCCGGATCATGTAAGGCAATCATATCCTCTTCTTCATGCTCATGTTCATGCCATTTAATGACCATCTTGCTCCGATGAATCTCTGAAAAACAAACAAGAGAAGAATTAGGATCCTGATTTGGGCAAAAACAGGCAAAAATTCCATCAAAAATCAGTGCATAAGCTTTCCTCCTTGCGCCCATCGCACCCTAGCTATGTACTGGGTGGGATGCATACTGACTAGCCAATGGCCAACTTAGTATGCATCGCACCTTTCGATGTGTACTAGGTGCGATGGGGAGAGAACGAAATGTTCAAACCCCAAAGGCTCAGAAAAGCAGGAAAACATGCTCAGAATCAGAAAAGGAAAGAATGCAATTGAATAGCTCAGGGTTAGCTCCTACATGGTCCAGATGACGCCAAAAATTGTCCACAAAATTTCCCAGAATCAGCTCATGAAAATCAAGGGGAAAACCTCCAGAGCTCCAACAATCCCAAATTTGAATGAAATGGTAAAATGAGAGGTAAAAACTACTTTTATGTTACTGTTCACATAATTCAAGTAAGGTATTGGTTTTTTAATTCATTTTTCAAGCATGTATGTACATTTCTAATCAGTTTGATGGAGCAATTGAATAGGTAGTATGGCCGTCAAAAGAACATAGTGTTAATGGTGAATCGAACATCTCTGACTATTATCATGAGCAATGTTTCCACAAAGTTCAAGCTCATTAAAAAATAAACCTATTTATGAGCATATGTTCCCCCAGAGTTCAAGCTCATTAAAAAATGAACCTACTGTTAGTAAATAACCTTTGTGATCGCATTACTATCGGCTTTTAAGCCTTGGTCGTGTTCTTACCATCACCGACACTTTTTAGCTGATCATCCGCCTCCACTTGATTGTTTACCCTTTTGAGGAACAGCTGCAACAAGTGATTTTGTTAGCCACCTTCTTTACACTACCATGATTGAAAAGTTCCAAACCTTACTTGGAACCAACTACTACTCGAAAATGTCACTCGTTCCTCAAAGACGAGTCTCTTTTAAGCTCATTTTAGACTCGTAAAATATAAAAATATGGCCGAGCAATTGGCCTCTCCAGCTCGTTAAAGTGATTGGAAGTGCCATCCCTCCTCTAGATTTTAATCTTTTTGGACCTCAGGGATCATTACACAAAAAGATCAAGCGCTTGTCTTTTTCGGCTCGTTAAAGTCATCGGAAAAGTCATCCCTTTCGTATTATTTTATACTTTTTCAGACTTAAGGGATTATACTATGAAAAAGGATTACTGGAGTTTCCTTTCCGTCTCTTTTCAGACTCTCTAAAATTGAAAAGGACTGAGTTATCTTGGTGATTAAACTCGTTAAAACAATAGCGACAAACTTGTCCATTGCAAACAAGAGCGAGTTTCACTGTCGCTAGGCTCACTAAAACATAGCAATAGGTTTGCTCGAAGGGAAAATTATAGAACAAGCATATTTTATCCTCCTCAAGCTTGAAAAAAATAAAGAGGTACTGGTCAGAAATGACTGGGGAAAAATTGGAAAGAAAACTTGAAGAACTTTATTGGTAGCAGGTCGCTCTTGAACATGACACTTTCACTCCATCACCATGATTGAGTTGGGTTGGGTTATTCTGTTCACCAATCATATCACCATTGGTCCTCCACACCATCCATTTTTGGGGTTAACGCTACCAATCCATTGTCAGTGTCGCCGATATGTTCAAGAGAAGTCACTCAGAGAATTCACCAACCCAGCTTATGCCTCAACCGCTACAATACCTTCACTCTCCATTCTTTCATGACCGCCACCGTGAACCTTGTATCATCAGATTGTTTTCACCTCCACAAAATGATTTGCTCCATTCTGTGTCGTAGATGTGGGATTCATTGAGGCCCTCCTACGACAGGTCACTTCTTGTTGACATCAGCTCATTATCTAAGAAGTCGACTTAGGAACAACCCTTTTAGTACTTTGAAGCTTGCATGCCTCAATGGGAAGTTTCTCACTTCCAGTTATAGGTTTACATCAATGGCCTTCGACTGAAATATTTTACGTGGTGTTCAACATCGACCCATGTATTCACACCACGTGAATTGTACTGCAATACCTTGGGGGTCATCATCATTATCAGTGATTCCTCTCACGCCTGTTAACAGCTTACATCATTGGCTAGTAATCAGGCGATGTCTTTCCATGTTCGACATCAGAACATATTTTCACATGGATTGACTTGTACTTCGAGTGAATATTGAACGAGTTTGAAGACCCCGGATCTAGTTTCATCCATCGGGGCTACGATATATTCAGGAAAAATAAAGACATCAAATGTACGTCATAGCTGCATAGATAATCATCCAAGCTAAGGGATGATGGCTCTACCAGAATCATCAGTCTACCACATAGATGGTTGTCTATCCTATGTACATGAAAATGAATTTATAAAGCTGAGCATGGGAATTCCCACCTCAGCTAGATCATGAAAATATTCTGAAGATAATGTATTGTATTGTATCTTATTATAGGTTACCTTCCAGTTCAAAAAACATCAGATCCTCATGATAAAGCATTTCACCCGACATCAGAAGATTTACGACCTCATGCTTTAGGGGGCAACTGTTATAGACATATTTGGGCGCTGCAACCCCAATCATATATGTCCATAAACCAAGGGCTTCTAAGACCCTGAAAGTGTTGTTTCATACCCTAAAGGAACAAGGTCAACTGATTACATCATTTCCCAAAAGTTCCCCCTGAAAAACTACTCAGTACTGGTCAAAATTGGACCATATAGACTGCTCCATGCTGAGGGTGCGATGCATCTCACCTGTTACACATAGAGGGTGCGATGCATACTAAAAATCCCCTCTGTAGGGTGTGATGAGCGAGAGTAGACAAATGGCAGAGGCAGTTTGCTAGGTGGAAACTCAGAAAATCTTCTAGAAACTGCTCATTTGACACTTGCCTCTCTGAATTCGCCCAGGGATGAGTAAGAGATCATGAAATCTCCAAGTGGAACCAAGAACTATCAGAGAAATGAAACTAATAAAAATCCTAGAAGCTGACTCACCCCCTTGCAAATATC
>APFE030161059.1:0-10458 GCA_000404065.3 Pinus taeda
GATAGTTCTACATGAACTCCAGAGGGTAGGTAGGGACTGGCACACATTCCTATTCATGTCTGGTTTAAAGAACGAGACCGGTCTTAGCCCTCAAGCTGCAAAAGATCTTCCAACAACAACTTGTCATCAGACAGAAACAAGATCCAAGACGTTTTCAAAGTTGAAGGCAAGGAAACAAGTAAGAGAATCCACCAAGCCACTAACTATTCAGGATACACCCCAGCAATCTCTTAAAGAGAAAACTCAGGTTAAAGAAAGTGCACATGAATCAAGCACAGGTGAAGGAGTTCAAAGAAGAAGGACTAGGAGCCAGGTAGCTAAGGAAAAGGGTAAGTCAGTGATTATTGAAGAAAGCCCCATTTCAAAGGGAGACTTAAATGACTTATTGCAAGCCATTGACATTGAAGAGTCTCCACTAATGCAAGAAGATTTGATAGAGTCAGGAAAAGACAAGGCTAAGAGAGTCAAAGCCTCAAAGAAACTAAAGTTTGATGATCAGGTTGATCAATTTGTATTTAAGCCTAGGAGACCCATAACGAGCAAGTTTAAACAAATACAGGAGCTACCGCCCAGAGAAAATGAAACAGGGGAGGTGACACAGCCTCATGAAAGAAAGGATAAAGGAAAAACAGTTTCCATTCAAGAATAAGATAGTGTGGAAGACTTGAAAAAGAGATTGGAATTGGCCAAATTTGAAATTGCTAGACTGAAGAAAGCTGCCAGGAAATTTGCAGTTAAGGAGGCTTATTTTAATCAAATGCAAGCTCGGTGGGAGGACCAAACATTTCAAATTCCTGAGGTGGTTGATTTTAGTGTTCAATTCCGTAGCTGGACTGTTCCTACAATAAAGGAAGCTCAATTTATTAGAAAGGTCAATACAAACTTTAGATCTGGGATCAAGGTCATGAAGAAACAAATTGAAGACTTAAAGATACAATTAAGCCAGCTGAAAAAATCTCCTTAAAGAAATCTCAAGTAAGGCTATGTTTCAAATTTTGATAGTTTTGCTTGGTATAATCTTTCTTGAAGAATCTACATTTCCATTCAGTTTTGAAAGGCCTTGGAGCAATTGAAAGAATGTTTAAATAGAAAAAGGCTCAAAACAACAAAATTTTGGTTGAGCTAGTCCGAGAAAACTGTGTTTTTTGGAATAACACAGCAGTTTCGTAGCACGCTACGAAACTGCTGAAGATGATGACTAACGCTCAACAGTTTCGTAGCATGCTACGAAACTGCTGAAGCTACACAATCTAATTTCAGTCAACAGATTTTGAAATACAAGAGGAAAATTTGAAAAGGGAATATCTTCAAGAGATCATCTAAAGCTATCAACTTTCAACAAGGTCAAGATAGGTGGAGGAAACATGCTTTCAAATCCAACTCTAAACTTTTTGTCATAAAGTGAGCACATTTACTACAGTCCAAGATATGTCAGACAGCTTGGAAAAGCTTTTGCCTTCACACATGAAAGAGGTTGACAGCACATCAAGGACGTGGCAATCTGATATATATTTTGGATAATCAAAGATGAAGGGCATGGTTCTTTGAATTCGAACATTTTTTGAGGCAAACCAAAGGCCGATAAACAGGGGTAGTTTCCTATGTTTAAGGGGAAATGGAGAAGATGTGACATTGAAGACTAGTATGGAACTTTAAACATCCACCACAGCCAAACTAAAAAGGGACCACATGTCAAAGAACGAGAATGATTGTAATTAAGGCTATTATTAGCATAATATGGAGTTGGACTCCTATTTGATTTAGATTTCTAGAAAGTCTAGTTGCAGTTTATTACATTTAATAGGCAGTTAAAGGTTGAATAGGTGTCATTAGAAGTAGATTTCGAGTTCCCCTCATGCATGAGGAGGAATCTCAGTCAGATAGAAGAGCTCTATATATAGGGGAAAGAGCAATGTAATAAGGGTTGGAAATTTATTAAAAAAGCTCTGATATTTGGCTTCATGTAAAGACTCTGTTTAGTAATACAAGATTGGCTTTACTTCTCAGGACTCAGGAGGGATTCGATGTTCAGAATGTGTTGTGTTATTCTTTTCCTAATATTTGCAGTGGTATGAATGTGTAATCACTTAGAATTCACTTATAGTGCTCTAACTTCCTGTATACATTCATAGACTGTGTGGTCCCATATGTTTTTGGTATGTTCTGAATGTGTTGAATGCTGAATGCCCTGACTTCTATGTAAGGTTAATACCATTGTTATACTGAAATGATGTTGACTCCATAAGCCCAATGGATAGTTGCTAAATGTGTTTCCACCATTCAAATTTTTACATTTGTTTCACAAGAGTTAGCCATCTTAACTATAATAAAAAACATTAACCCTTTGAGAGAGCCCTCTCTAGTTGGGGAGGCTAAACCTCAGCCTAAAGTAGGTTTGAAATAGTTACTTGAAGTCTTCCTGGTCTGCAGCCTTCCAGGGCCTGATTTTGAGATAACAGAAGCAAAGCTTCAAATCTACAGAGAAAAATTGAGCAACTCAGAATGAAAGAAGATGACAACATTGTTGCATACTTCCAACATGTTGATGAAATAACCAACACTCTGGAAGGATTGGGAGATCCTATTGACAAGAAGACTATTATATGAACGATTCCTAGAACACTACCAGGAAGATTCAACCCAAAGGTATCAGTCTTAGAATATAGTGAAAATATGGCCAAACTTAGCAAAGAGGAATTACATGTAGTTCTCATAGCATATGAAATGAGACATGATGAAGAAGAGGGTACTTCACATCTAGAAACTGCGTTCAGTGCATCTAATAAAACCAATAAGGATAAAAAACCTTCAAAGGAAAATACCTACACCTACAAGTGTGAAGAAAAGGAAGATGATGAAAAAGTTTTTTTAGATGGAGAATATGCTTACTTTACGAGAAAACTAAAAATTGGTAAGGGAAAATTCAAAGGTAAACTTCCATTGATATGTTTCGGTTGTGGTGACCTTGGGAATTTCGCAGCAAAATGTCCAAACAAAATTGATGGAAACTCAAAAGGAAAGAAAGGCTTTAAGAAATTCAACGAGCAAGGAAAGAAGAAAGGATTCAAAAGGAAATTTCTCTCTAAAGAAGATAGCTCATCATCCAATGACGATAGTGATAGTGAAGAAGAAGCCAATAAGAGAGTATTGTTTATGGCCAAGCACAATAAAAAAGAGGCATCAAACAACGAAGAAGAAGGTTGACCATAGAAGAATTTTCTAAGGAGGCAATCAAGCTTATAAAAGAGCTCAGGGTTGAGAAGATCCATTCCAATACTCTTGAAGAACAAGTTCAAAGTCTCAAAATTGAAGTTGCAGAACACAAATGCATTGAAGAGTCACTTCAAAATAAGTTGCAATAAAGCAACTGAGAAAGGGAAGCATTAGAATTTGAAATAGTCTCGCTGTGTAAGGAAGTGAAGAAGGGAAACACTGTCCAAAAAATGCCAACAGCTCAACGGTGTTGGAAGAACTCATCAACAATCAATGATCTTACAATGATAAAATTGGCCACAGTTACAAAGAAGAAGATGTGGGACCTTCTACAACAAAATACAATGAATCTATGAGATTTTATAGGCATGTAGACTTCATTGGAAAAGCTTCGCAACAACAACCTTGGAATAAAATTCCCTGACAAAGATTTGCATCCAGGTACCAACATATTTTTCATGGCTATTGTTATTCATGTGGAAAATTTGGTCATAAAGTTGTAGAATGTCGCACGTACCCTAGGAACCAATACAATTCCAAGAGATCTATAAAATATGAACCTCCCAGGGCTCAATGAAACATTAATAGATTTGAACATTTAAGAAATAATATTGAATGATAAAAATGTCAAAACTTTGGACATGTAGCCAGATACTGCAGACTTGAAAATCCTCCAAAATAATCTTTGAAGCCACAGAACGAACACACATGGAAGAAGAAGAAGACTGATAATTGTTCTCTCGCTCTCAAGGCTCAAAAAAAAATATGTGTGGCATGTTGATAATGGTTTCTCAATGCATATGACTTGAGATAGAAAGAAATTTGTATCTCTGAAAGAGAAGAAGGATGGAACCATGTCATTTGGAAATGATGGATCTTCAAATGTTATAGGATTAGGTATCATCAATCTCGGAAGCGAATATACTCTCACCAAGAATGTTTTATTGGTTGAAAACATGAATTAGAATATGCTCAGTGTTGGACAAATGTGTGATCAAGAACACACAATGATATTCAACTCCACAAAATATGAAATCAGGAAAGGTAGTAGGTATGGTAAAATTTTGGCTACAACAAGTTGAGCTCCAAACGACATATATTTTCTGGATGAAGTAACTAAATCATGTCTACTAGCTAAAGAAGATGAAATTTGGTTTTGGCACAAATGAATGGGTCACACAAACTTTGAAAATATTGTCATGATAAGAAAAAAGGAAGTAGTACGAGAAATGCCAAAAATCTCAAAACCTTCCAACACATTATGTGAGGCCTACTGTCACGACAAGCAGACAAAATTTAGATTTAAAACACAAGAACACTTTGCATCACATCCATTGGAATTGATACATACTAATCTATGTTGTCCAATGAGAACAAAAGGATTAGATGGAGAATTATATTTCATGTTAATGATAGATGACTATAACAGGATGACAACCATCAGTTTCATAAAGAGAAAATCTAAAGCATTTGAGTGCTTTAATATCTACAACGAGTTGGTTGAAAATGAAACTATTTTGAAAATAAAGTGTCTAATATAAGATAATGGCAAAGAATTCACTTCCAAATTATTTCAACAATACTATGATGAAAATGGAATAAAAAGACAATTTTCAACAACACGAACACCTCAGCAAAATGGAGTTGTTGAAAGGAAGAACAAAACTATATAGGAAATGTGTAAAACAATGCAAAATGACTCAAAATTGGACGAAAAATTCTGGGTTCAAGAAATTGATACGATATTCTTCATTACCAACATAAGTCTTCTAAGAAATAATTGCAACGAGACCCCATATGAATTATGGAAAGGAAAACCGGATAATGTAAAATATTTCAAAATCTTTGGAAGCAAATGTTATATTAAAAGAGAAGATCAAAAGTTGGTTAAGTTTGAATCACGTATTGACGAAGGTATCTTTGTTGGTTACTCACGCAAAACAAAGGCTTATAAATGCTATAATACAAGATGAAAATGGATAGTGGAGAGAATAAATGTTACATTTGATGAAGATGGTGTTCTAACGAATAATGATGAGGATCTAGAATCTTTGAAACTTGAGATAAAGACTGAAAAAGGTACAAAGAAAATTCTAGAACAAGAAGCAAATTTCGACTAGGAAGAAGTAAATAATGATCAACAAGATATGTAGGAACAACAACAAGAAGCTCCTCCAAAGAGAACAAAAGAATGGATTCAAAAGAACCATCCATCAAATCAAATCATTAGTGACATAAATGAAGGAATTGGAACAAGAAAAGGTCGACAACTTCGATCATCACAACAAGCTCACATTGCTTTTCTAGCAACCTTTGAGCCTAGTAGTTTTGAAGAATCCAACCATAATGAACATTGGGTAGCAAGTATGAATGAAGAATTGGATCAAATCGATAAGAATAAAAACTGGGAATTAGTTCCATGACCAAAAGATAAAAATGTCATTGGGAATAAATGGGTGTTCAGGAACAAATTGAATGAAGATGCACAGGTTACCATAAACAAAGAAATATTGGTTTGCAAAGGCTTATCACAAGTGGAAGGAATTGATTTTGATGAAATATTTGCACCAGTTTCCAGAATGGAATCCATCTAGATGTTTCTTGCCTATGCATGTTCAAGAAAAATAAAAGTATACCAAATGGATGTTAAGTCAACATTTCTGAATGGCGAATTAGAAGAAGAAGTTTACATCAAACAACCTGAAGGTTTTCTACTATCAGAAAAAGAAGACTATGTTTGCAGGTTAAATAAGGCTCTGTATGGTCTCAAGAAGGCTCGTAGAGCATGGTATGCTCATCTTGATGGATATCTAAGTCAACAAGGGTTCAAGAAAGGTATTGCCAATAGCAACCTTTACATACAAATAGATAAAGATAATTTAACAATCATTGAGGTATATGTGGATGATATAATATTTGGTAGCAATGATGATCGACTAAGTAAGAACTTTGCTACAAATATGAAAAGTGAGTTCGAGATGTCTCTACTTGATGAGTTGACATACTTCTTAGGGCTTCAAATATCTTAGCAAGAGAAAGGAATATTTATATGTCAAGCCAAGTACATCAAGGAAATGCTCAAGAAATTCAAAATGGAAGATTGCAAACCCATCCTTACTCCGATGGTAATAGGTTGAAAATTGAGCATAGACGAGTCATCTAAGGATGTGGATCAGAGGTTGTACAAATCTATGATTAGTAGTCTTCTATATGTAACCACCTCCCGACAAGATCTTATGTAAGCAGTTGGACAAGTAGAAAGATTCCAAGCAGCACCAAAAGAATCACATATTATTACTATCAAAAGAATTTTTTGATATCTAAAGGGCACAACAGAATATGGCTTGCAGTATTCCAAGGGTAAAAATCTCATTCTACAAGCCTTTACATATGCAGATTGGGCAGGAAGCATTGATGATCGTAAGATTACTAGTGGAGAAGCATTCTATCTAGGTGGTTATCTTGTATCATGGTTTAGCAAAAAGAAAACCTCAATCTCATTATCTATATTGGAAGTAGAATACATTGGAGTGGCAGCTTGTTGTACTCAAGTCATTTGGATGAAACAAACTTTGCAAGATCTTTAAGTACAATTCAATGAGCCTATTCCCATCTTCTGTGATAACACCAATGCCATCAGCATCTCCAAGAATATCTTAAAATCTATTGATGCATCCCTTGATGATGGACTCACTTAGTAGTCTGAAACTTTGGGTTCAGAAAACTCTATAATAGGTCATTCCTCCTCTAAAAAAAAAATTCCTCACCTGTGTGGATTCATTATTTAATAATATCAAGTCCTACCATGGAAGTCGTAATTCCTCAAGTCTTCAAGGAAATACCCATGACTTAATTAGTGGGCTAAAACCCCATCGGGTTATGGCATGGAACTTATCATTGATTTTGGTCATTGAATAGTCAATAATTAATAATTTTTTAAGCTCCTAAAATCCCTCCAACATTCTCTATAGAAGCCCCTCTCAACTCTATAAAAAGAAATCGCATATATCCTCCAAAAGTAGCGATCGTGGCCATTTTCGCTATAACTTTATTTTGGTGAAGTCTTAGATGCTGAAATTAAAACCCATTTGATCCAACATCCTAATGAACATTATGACCAAAGTCCAAATCTTGGTTCACTATATTTTTTGAGATATGATATGTGGAATTAATGGTTTTTGCAGGATCCCAAATTTCATCTCAAAGAGGTGACCTTGGGAAAATCGTCATAACTCTATCTGGGAATTGGATTGGAATTCTGTAAGATGTGGAAGATAGGGAATAGACTGTAGTTTTATTTGTATCAATTTTAGATCCGAAGGAAGAAAAAGTGACACGTAACATGTCGTACAAGTTCGTTCTACTGAACTAGTCCATAATTAGGTCATTGTGAGAGATTGGGAATAATTGTTTCTTGAAGAATCCAAATTGGGTCAGACCTGTGGCATTGGAAAGAAGACTCAGAGGGATACTACAAAACCAAAGATCACATATTGGTGATCTGAAATCACAGAGATATATCAGATTCAATATAGTGCTCCTAGAAGACAAGAAAACAAAACTAGATCAAGTGTTGTCCAGGGTGCAAAGGACTAGACTTTCTAGGGTAGAAAAGAGCAAGGTGCAGAAAAATGATGCAGCAGAGGTAATCTCCTCATAAGTATCTTTTGTATATGCATGTTCATCTTTTAATTTCATTAGGTTCTTTGTATTCTAATTTGTTGTTTTTGTTTAGCACTAACATATGCTCTGCTGGATGAGGTAAGTTTTGCTATTATCATGTCATGGGTATTTCCTTGAAGACTTTTTGCAAGTATTATATATTCATCAAGAGAAGACTCAATACATAATCTAATGTTCTGGAGAATGAGAAAGGGTAGCATGACAAGAGAAGAAATCATGGTGCATAACAACAACAAGAAGTTCACCACATGAAGTCTTCAAGTGGGCAACACTGCATACAGTCATTATAAAAGTATCATTGTAAAATCATCATTGTTACTATCTGCCAAGAGTTGAAGAGGCAGTGTTGGGAGGTCTAGGATCATCACTAGGTCGTTGTGTCATAGTTGGGGTTATGGTCTAGTGTGTTTTCTTCTTTTACATCATTCTATATCATTCTAAAGTGTACCATTTTCCATGGTACGAGAGTCCATTATTCTTTTATTCTTATATAGGGTGGTAGGGTGGGGCTAGGCTGGTGAATGAAGTCACCCGTAGGTTCAAGCGTATGAAAACTTCAGGGTGGTAGGGTGGTGCTAGGGTAAATTGTAGCTCATTAGGTGTTGGGGCATCCGTTCAATTGACTACTGAAGAATATCGGGTGTTGGAGCATCCATCCAGTGGGAGCTGGAGAAGAATGATTTTCTAGATTCCAAGAAGTTGGAGATTTCTTTTCAATTGGATTTGAATATTAAAGAATTATTAGAAAAACGTTCAAGTGGTTTTTGTCTTGGAGGGGGTTTGCACCTTAAAAACTATGTGCATTTGTGTTCCTTTTGTTTACTGCTATCATTGTACAAACACTGATAATAATTGAAGATTAACTAATGATTTTAAAGATTAATAATAATACTAATTGAAAGGAATATTGATTCACCCCCCCCCCCCCCCACCAAGTATTTCCAACAATTAGTATCAAAGATTGGTTCCTTCAATAACAATTTAACAACTATAAGGAGACCATGGAGCATACCAAGAATGGTGTACCTCTGTTCAATGAAAATAATTATGCACTATGGAAATGAGGAATGGAGGTCTATCTCTTAGCATAAGGTTATGAAGTATGGGACACTATTCAAAATGGCCTTACACCAATCGCGGATGAACAAGGTAAGAAGAATTTGGTAAATGATGCAAAAGCAAAGAATATTATTATCCGTGGACTTATCGAATCTGCTTATCATAAGGTGTTGGGTTGTAAAACCACCAAAAATGTATGCGACAAGCTTGAGAAAATATATGTAGCTGACTCAAATGTCAAAGAGGCAAAGCTTCAAATCTACAAAGCGAAATTTGAGCAACTCAAAATGAAAGAAGATGACAACATTGCTGCATACTTCCAACAAATTGATGAAATAACCAACACTCTAGAAGGATTGGGAGAGCGTGTTGATGAGAAGACTATTATACAAAACATTCTTAGAACATTACCAAGAATATTCAACCCAAAGGTATCGATCTTAGAATACAATGCAAATATGGCCAAACTCAGCAAAGAGGAATTACATGGATTTCTCATAGCATATGAAATGAGACTTGATGGAGAAGAGGGTACTTCACATCTAGAAACTATGTTCACTACATCTAAGAAAACTAACAAGGACAAACAACCTTCAAAGGAAAATACCTTCACCTTCAAGTATGAAGAAGAGGAAGATGATGAAGAAGGTTTTTCAGATGGAGAATATGCTTACTTTGCGAGTAAAATTAAAAATGGTAATTGAAAATTCAAAGGTAAACTTCCATTGATATGTTTCGATTCTGGTGAGGTTGGGAATTTTTCAGCAAAATGTTTGAACAAAAGCGATGGAAACTCGAAAGAAAGGCTTTAAAAAATTCAACAAGCAAGGCAAGAAGAAAGGAGTCAAAAGGAACTTTCTCTCTAAAGAAGATAGCTCATCATCTGATGAAGACAATGATATTGAATAAGAAGCCAATGAGAGAGTATTGTTTATTTCCAAGCACAATAAAAAAGAGCTACCAAAAAACAAAAAAGAAGGGTTGACTGTTGGAAATAATACTGAGAGGGGCGGGGGGGTAAATCAGTATTATCACATTAATAAAACTTTTTCATTTCCAAACTCTGATTCATATATGCTACTTCCACAACTTCTTATGATTAAGTTAATTGATCTTCAATGAGTGCATTAGAACATTACAACCCATATTATCAGTTAACAGATGCAGTAACATAGAATAGACCATCACACATAAGGCACACACATGAACACCATGATATAAGGTGGAAACCCAATGCGGGAGAAAACCACCTGCTGCAAGTCATCTCAATCTTCTTCTTAATAAGAAAATCCTTTTACAATATTTTGTACTGGTGCAACCTTATACCAGTACGGGAGCTACAACCCCCTTTGCTCTTGTACTAGCCGATCCATTTACTAGTACGCAGGCTACTACCTGCTACAATGCTCCAAAGATTTCCTTTAGCTCTTGTACTAGCTTAGATACTAGTACGTAGGTGCTGACCTACAATCTTCTCTCCTCCAGGTACCACGTTTCATCAAT